>LPNX011004412.1:20244-88073 GCA_001517045.1 Pseudotsuga menziesii | reverse complement strand
GTGATTCAGGAGTTTTCATTTGAGGAAAAGGGAAGATAGTAAGGAAGTGATTGTGAGTGAATGTTTGCAGGAACTTGAAGCTGAGTACAACTAGTTGAGTTGTGGGAACTGTCTCAAAGATTCTGAGTTAATATAGAGCTGAAAGACTGTATATGTTTTGCTACACCTAGTTCCAATCCAGGGAGACCAGAGCAAGCTCGGGGGTCCTGAGAAGTCGCTGTTTGAGCGCTCTCCAGGAATTGGTAGGGAGGAACGGACTCCCATTTCTGTTGTTGTCCACAGCAGTTTAACAGGTTTTTCATTCATATCTCTATATCTTTCTGTGCATAAATAGATAAACAGTATGATTGTTTAAATATCTGAAAAGAATTGATAGTACTTTGAACTGTTAGTGTAAAAACTTGCTAGTATTACCATGTTTTTCCACACCTGATATCATCAGGTAGTACTCTAGCATGGTATCTCAAAGCTTAGAAGAAGTAATCTCCTAAACTGAGTTCCCTAGTTTATTTTATTTTTATTACAATTGTTTTACTGTGTATTTATCTTTTATTTAAGCTATCTCACTTGCAGATTTTATTTAAATCTGAACTGTACTCTGTACTTTGTATTCTAAAATCTATTTTATATATATATATTTTTATATTTAACTATATCTTGATTTTGTTGACTTACATTGTGATTTATAATCTACATTATATAAATAATGTACAGAACAAAGTTATGATGTCCAGTTTTATGATTTCCTTACTATAGTTATATAGTTTAAATTGTTTAGGGTTTTAAATCCTAAATCTACAGTTAGGATTTACTGATGCATTCTATAGTAAGTATTATNTACTATAGTTGTATAGTTTAAATTGTTTAGGGTTTTAAATCCTAAATCTACAGTTAGGATTTACTGATGCATTCTATAGTAATTATTATTATGTAAACATTCCATCATGCTATTCTTGTATGTTAATATAATAGATATTTATTTATAAATAATTATCTATATAATTATTACATATATATATAACATCATGTTTTATTGTAAATCCTAGAAACACAGTTACTTAGAAATTATTATTATTTCAAAGATGTAAATAAGAGTATTGTTTAATATAATGTATGACCATGCGACAAACGAAATGAAAATGAGGAACCATGAATAATGGAATGCAATACCTTTTTCCTGCAATTCTTCTGCATCTGCTAATAACTCATTTAGTAAATAATGTGACCAGTTCACTTGAACTCCCTTTGCACAGAGTTCAATCGTTACGATCATACCTGCAATAGATTGGTTCGGTCACATCTTTCATACCAATTTGGTAGCTAAAACCTTACATGCAAACCAAACAATATGATCATTGATGGAGCTTATTAAAAATTCTCTGGTATCTATGGAAAAATCATACTTATCTTTTATTTTGTTCTTCAACATAATGTCTTGTTATTTTTTTAAATAACGACGCCGTGTCTATACCTGCAAGTGGTAGTCCTGTAATTGTTGTTATAAGTTTGACATCCACAATTTTTTTTTCTTCTGTCGATCCATAGGCAACCACCATGGAATGATACCAGTATTTATTTGACACATGCATTCACCTCTATGCTTCAATCGAAATGCGACATATACATCAAAGAAAATAAACCTACTTGGTCTAGTCCTCTTTCCCATTCCATTGGGGCTAGGCGGTTCGGGCCGTCCGAGGTATCTTGTAAAAGAACCATGTAGTTATTTAGGTCCAAATTTGGATATTTCCCTACGTTGTGATTGACATGGGTCAGCTTATTAAGGTTTGGAAGAATGTTCTGCAACACCCAAACTCCTTCTGACACAATTGGTGCTACCAGTGGGTACTGTGCAATCTTTGGTGCATTAGATCATCTTGGTGGAACATATGGTAATAGCATAGTCGCATAACCCGATTCCTTCTCCTCCTCTGTTGGTGGTGGTACTGATGCTTTATTCTTTCATCTTCCAAAAAATTTCCCTATTGTTGTAACAAACGGACCCGGTGGGTTTGGTCTTAACCTGATTGTAGGGATAAATAGAACTTGTTTAGTTTCTTCGGAAGCCTTAGTTTGAAGTGGAACGTATCCAATAGTGTCTTCCATAATGGGTGTGGGTGATACAGTCCCGATACCAAATTCTGCAACTATACTAGTACTGGAAATCAAAATAATCATGCTCCATAGAAAACTTAGTTCGTCTCTTGCAGTTGCAGACATCAATATCTCTCTCAAATGTAGCATAATGAACTAAATACTTGGGTACGAATGGTGATAACATCTAGCCGTTCAGTCTGTTAGTCCTCCACATGAGCCGGAAGTAAATGGAAGGGTAGATGTCCTTTTCATCACATGATATGATCATCCGAATGATTATTAGAAAACTTATATGCATGACACCACTCTCTTGTTACATAAGTGGTAGTAATTGTGCAATAAATACAGAAGTGACCACAAATCACACCACCAAAATCTCTCTATCCTTTAAATTAATTACAATCATGTTTGAATTAATTACAACCAAATGTCATTTCTGTGACTCTATTTTAACTTACGACAACATCGCTCTTCCTACGACCAGTATCCACCCTTTGATATTTTCCTTTTCTCATGACAGATGGATTATTTTCACCATCATTTATTTTCTTATGACAAACAAAGATTCTATGACAATTTTCATCTCTCTGTGACATACTAGCCATATGCGATGGTCTTTGATTATTCTTTGCGACAACTCATTTCCCGTGATTAAAATAAAAAATTTCAGAGGGTTTTGTTTTTTGTTTTTTCTTTCTTTTCTCATTCTCTTTTATTTTTTTTATTTTTCTCTTTTTTTTTACATTCAACTGAGTCGGGAATATCATGATAAGGCTTTAGCCGACTATCATTTACCACTCCTTCAACAGGTGTTCAATATAACTTTTTCAATTGCACTGCGCCTACGTGAATGATATCCATTACAATATAAGATCCTAACCAGTATGTTTTTCGCTTACCCAGATTCTTGAAGAATTTTCTATCATACAGAAATACAAGTCTTCCAACCAGAAATTTCTTCTTATTGAAGTGGCGATCATGCCATACTTTTTGTCATTATTTCTCAACGTTTTGATGATATGCTGCAACAAAATGATCTTCTTCCAACTGTATCGACTGTGATAGTATTTCCTCGACAACACCAACATCTGTCATCTCCATGATCGTACCAATCCTTAGGTTGGGTACAATGTATTCCATTGACATCACAACTTCTTGTCCATATGCCAATCGAAATGGAGTTCGACTTGTCAACTTCTTACAGGTCATGCAATATTCCCATAGTAGTGCGGTAATTTTTTGATCCCAGTCATCTCTTTGGACATTGAAAATATTTTTCAATGCATTCTCCAATATTTTGTTAAATGCTTTGACATCACCATTTGCTTGAGGGTGATATGACATTGTATTTCTATGCTGGATTTGGAATTATTCCATTAGTTTCTCAATCAATTGGTTGAAAAAGTGTGTGCCTTGGTCGCTGATCAAAAATTTCAAGCTTCCAAATCTAGTCACAACATTTTCAAACAAAAACTTAGCAGCAGTTGCAACAATACAATATTTTTCTATCACTGCTTCGTCCCATCTAGTTAGGTAGTTGGTTGCAGTTATTATATATCTTGCACCTGTGTGCTTCCCTGTTGGACTAATAAGGCCCAAAAAATAAACAACCCATTTATCAAATGTTTGCAAAGTTATTTGGGGCACTAATGGCGTTTCACATCATTTCCATGACTTTCCACTTCTTTGACAGACTTCACAACTGCTGCAATATTCTCATTCATCCGCATGCATGGTGGGCCACCACAATCCTGCTTGCAATATATTTTGCATTGTATCTTTTCCAGAAAAATGGACTCCTGCGATGACAACATGTGCTTTATTTAGTATCATTGGTCACTCGTGTTCCAAGACACCAGGACGAAGAATCTCACAAGGGCCCATTTTTTATAACTATCTAGCGATCAATTGGTAGTTTGCGGCTTAGAAAACTAACTGCTTCTTCTACACAGTATTAAATTCAGGTGGTGTGTAGCCAATAAAAAACCCTACCTACGTGATATTGCACCTCCCTTTCATCAAAGGGGCAGAAGGGTAGAGTTAAGAATGGAAAATATATTTGCAAAACAAACTATTAGAAACATACAAAAAAAAAACAACAACGATTATGCTAAAAACTTGAAATAAAGCAAAAAGATTATACCTTTTTTTTTAAATGGGCCACCGTGCCCTGATCGTTGGATAGGGGCCGCCTCTCTATAGGCTAGAAGGTAAGGAGGATGCCTCTATGCATAGGATGAGGAATGGCATGGCTATCAAATGATGGTTTAATGGTGTGAGTATTTTGAGAAGGTTGGGTTCTCAACGTACTCACTGAATTGAATAATGGAGAAAGGGGAAAAACTCTAAACTTGAAGGAGACCTCCACCTTATTTTTATAATGATTTCTTGACCTTATTTTTCTTTTAGGGTTTTGGAACCTTATTTAGGTTTTTAAACCCTATTTATGGTTTTTATCCCCTTTTATTGGTTTTAGCTCTTTTTTGGGGTTTTAATCCCTTTTTGGGGGTTTTTAAGCCCTTTTTAATGTTTTTGAGCTTTTTGAGAGAAACTAAGTGTTACAACTAATTTTACCACACATGGTTGATCATACTTTTATGGCCTTCCCTATCCCTTTGCAGACTCTTTGGACCCCATGGACTATTTTGTACCTTTGATGTTTCCAATATCATCCCTAAAAACACCCATTATTTTTTGTATGCGACTTTTAATCCTTTTCTCGCGTATATACGTGGATATTACCCTTAAACCTCCGTACATCGGGATGTGTGCAAAAGGTCAAATATTTTTGGAGTTTTCCTTGATGTGGATTTGAGTCACTTGTCTCTTGGCCTTCCATATGCCTTGATATCGCTCGGATTTGACCTTCCATTACCCCATTGAAGCACTATATAAGGAACCCTTTGGATATGTTATCCCTAAAGTTGAACCTAGACTACAGGGGTTCAAGCTTAAGGAAATTGTTTTCAAAAATGTGCAAATCAATGAAATCAAACTGAAAAATAAGCTGGTATGAAATCAAGGCTATTGGAGAAATCACACAATTATGAATGAAATAGGCTGGTGTATCAGTCAGAGCTATAATAGAAACATGAAATCACACATGAATTGTATAACATAAAACAAGACACAAGGTCCAATATCTCAGTAACTACGATCATAAATTCATGAAATAAAACTGCCTCTGTTTTTTGAAAGTATAAAGGATAATTGCATTTCAAAATAAGAATCAGTGCAATGGAATTCACTGGACCATATACATGATAAATTATAAGAAACAAAATTCATAACATACAGAGACAAATCATAGTTATGCTCATTCAAAGTAGAACCTGCATTGAAGCTGTAGAGTATCTTATGTTATACAGCTAGTGCTCAAAACTGGGCTTTCATAACTCCAAAATTGCCCACCCCTGTCACCTCTAGTGACTATTCTTTTATACAAAATATTTTTTTTTCTAAAATAACCATAAGCTCCTAATTCTATGGATTGAGCCCTTTCCAGAATAGAGAAGTCAATCTCCTTTAAAACTGTTTGCCTTCATTATTTGGGGCTCGTTCTGACTTTCTGCCTGAATAATTGGATCTAGAATTATTATACTCTACCATTTGGTATTTGTGTTGACACATGGGTTTTTTTGGATGCTTGAACTTCCCCATAATACAATGCATTTCTCTGTCACTCAGAATCAATTCATCATCAGCTTTTCCACTAAATATGGCAGCTGATAGTATTTCACGCGATGTCAAAAAGTCACAAACATCGTTCCACATAACACCACTGTTGCTTGAAATGTGGAGACAATTCAACCATTCCCGCTGACTCAACCCTTCTATCTTCTTCAGTGCCCAACAAGCCTTCACTTTTATCTCTTCCAACATTGTTAGACCTTTAAGATTCAAGGTTTTCAACGCAAGGCATCCATTTATGTTGAGGAATTTAAGATTTACCATATTTGAAAGATGTGTCAATGTCTCCAATCTGCTGCATCCTTGCAAGTTTAATCTGAGTAATTTTGATGGCAACCCATATACCTGCATTAGCCTAGAATTATGTGAGATATCAACAGTTTCAAGGCTGGAGTAGACGCCTTCAGGAATCCATATCTCAGAAATGGATGTGTTCTTCATAGTGAAATCTCTTAAAACAAACATGCCAACATCCACGGTCACATGGTTCTAAAAAATAAAGTGGTCTATTAAAGGAACACCCTCTATAACCAAAGCTTTGATATTTGGCCCTGCAATTTCCTCAGGAAAGATGCACTCTAGAGACTGACATTCAATCAGAATCAACTCTTCTAACCTCGTCAATTCGCTGATAGAATGTTGCAACTCTGTCAACTGTGAACTCCCTATTCTTAGTTGTTCTAACATATCGAATAGCTCCAAATTCATGGGTAATTGCAGCAACTGAGTGCGTATTAAATTCAGGTACCTTAAAGACCTTTGATATGCCATTGCTTTCGACCAATAAATCAATTTAGCACAGCCTTCGAAGTCCACATACTCAAGTGTTGATATTTCTCCCAAAATATCAGTTGGAATGGATAGATTCTTGCAGTCTCTCAATGCTAGATATTGGAGATGCGTTAATTTGGAGAAGGAATTTGGCAGTTTGGTCAGATTAGTGCAGCCAGATAGATCTAGATGTCTAAGGCTTTTAAGTTCCGAAAAATCAATAGGTAGTGATTGTAGAAATGTCACATTTTTCAACACTATCTTATTCAACAATTTCATGCTGGCACCTATCCACTCCAGAAAGCGGAACTGGAAAAAATAAGGTGTTGTCTCACCTTCCTCGTCTCCATTTTTATCAGAATGTTCAACTGCATCGATCGCCCTGCTGCTGCTAGAGGTACTTGGAAGTGTGTCTCTTACATTAATATTCAACTCACTCAAATGCAAAGGAGGCTCATCAAATCTATGGGATAACTGCTCCAAGTCACCATGACCCTGTAGTTCCAAAACTCTTAATCTTCATCTCGCAGCCTCTCAGCAAGCAACATATAACCGTCCATTGCCAAAGTTCTGGTTCATAAGGACACAACTCTTCCCACTTCAAGAAATCAGAGGTTCTCCATAAAAGAGGAGCAGCTCCTTTCTCTCCTTGTGATGATTCCATGTATCCACCACTGTGTGCTGCTAGAAGACCCTTGAAACCTGAGTGGTCACTTTGACATTTGGATGCTGCCAGAAACTGAAATTCCGGTGGAGCCACTCTGATGATAACAGGTTACATTGAAGAAGAGGAATTGAAGAGCAAGAAAACTATAGTCCATTGTTGTTGTAGCTTGCTTATACTTGAGTTTGCATCCCTTTGTCCCTTGGAGCACTTTGTGTTCTTCCCAAGATTTCCTTTTCTTGTGAGCTTGCTATCGAGAGATGGAGGATTGAGGTGGTGGAGGCCTAGGTGGAGGACTCAGTTTCTCTGGTTCGCAGATGTGCTGACAGAGGTTGTCACTTGTGTAATCTCTGATTTGATTAATAGAGATATCTTTTCCTATCCAATAATGTGCATTTAAATGAATATTGAATCCATGGATGTGTTTTATTGCTTATACATTATTGATTATATATGCTAGAGTAGGCCTAACACTATATTATATAGCATGATTTCCTTGTTTTACTGTTGTTAAGAGTAAATTGCCAAAGTGAGCGGGATTGGAAAAAGCTCAACGGGGATTTACTACAACCGTCTGGAATAAGGTATGTTTCGAGGTCCTTTAGTGTTAGATGTTGTATTTATCTTCCATATTGGGAAGGGATTGATTTCTGCAGTTTCTCTATCTGTTGTGGTACACCCCAAGCCATAGGAAGTTTTCTCCATAACAGAATTGGTGACTCCACTGGGGAGGTTCCTAGTTGTTTTTATTTGGGGGTTTTCGGCATTCAATGTGCTTCTATTGCTTTGATTTCTCTGTTTCTGTGTTGAATATGGGGGCATGATTTCCTAGTAGTGTCCTGTAGAAGTAAATTTTGTCTCAGTTTGTTCATTTACCTTATTTTTCTATCTTTTTCTTCATGTACGTGGGTTTTGCTTTCACAGTCGCGTGTACACGTGGGTTTTCCTGGAATAGTTGTATATCTATGCAGGTTTATTGAGAATAGTCGTGTGTTCCCCTATTCTTTGATTTTCTGGGAATATTAAGTGTTGCTGGGTGAGTTTGGATGATTGTTGAGTCTTCTTTGATGCTTCTAGAGTTTGTATCTCCCCTCTATTTCTGACCAGAGACTCTTTTTGATTTGATTTTTGAAAATTTTCTTGTCATTTCATTTTATATTTTTTGTTTTGAGATTAGTGCATTAGGTCTCTTTTTCCTTAGTACTTTGCTTGGCTGCTGTCTGTGAGTGGTTGCAGAGTCTGAGGGTGTTAGAGTCAATTTTTTTCTTTTTATCTCATTTAATTCAAAAATACAATTTTTTTTTGCTTTTTGCATAGTTATGAATTCTTTGGATTTTGCATTAGCATGGTACTTGCATTAGGTTTGATTGGTGAATATTAGTCATATTTTCATATAGGAATGATTCCATATACATTTGAAGGAAAATTTTTGCACTTCATGTAGTAGCATACCCTGTTTTTCATTTGACACAGCACATTTGCATTGATTGTTAGGTGTACATTTTACTTCTTGTTGTGTCATAACATCATTAGTTGCACGACCATTTACCATTTGAGTAATAAAGCCAATTAAAATCAATGCATAATAAAATGAATTACAGTCTTTTCTTTTCTAGGGTGCACAAACAAGACTAGGTTTTAGGGTCTTGGAATAGTTCATTGTGAGTCAATTCTCCAAGACCACTGAACAAAACAATTAGGTGTCTGTCCAGGTGAGAGTGTGAAATCCTTTATATAATTAGTGTTTCTCAAGATCCTCCTCTTACAAGGGAGTTAAGCACGAGGCAATGTGAGAAATTATGATTGGGATGACCCCTGATTGTGATTGATTAACACTGGAGATACTTCCAGTATTGTATTCATATCTGGGGACCTTTGAGGTATTGGCTAGTGCACCCCTAGGGTACTAGTTGTGCTTTTGGGTTTCAGGCTTTGTTACCCTGCCCATACGGTCAATATTTCCTGCAACTGTCCACCTGAGCATTGATTATATTGAGGTGAAATTAGTTTCCTTACCTAGGTTATCGATGGGGTATTTGCAGAGGTTATTCTGCAGGTGTCCTGGCCATGTAGGGGTCGGACATCACGGTCACTATATGCGTTGAATATGAGGGCCACTATAATTGGTTACGAACCTCTGCTTATTGAGTATGGGAGTCTCAAGCCTCTCCTAGGCGAGACATACCTGCTTCATTCGAGAGCTCACATATCCTACCCTTGGTTTGCTTGTGATTTGGCTTTACATTTTTAGGTGTGTGCTCTATGCATGCTACTTTACCTAGGGTGGCACCTCACCGTTCTTGTTGTTTAGCAAGAATTCTGCCTTCCACGTCTCCTCCTCCTTTTGGAGAGAGAACCAGACAGTCCGGGTGGATTACTTCTCACTTTGATTCACACACCATGGGAGATCACGAGGATGAGATTCCAGATATGTATTCTCCACCTTACAAGGTTGAGGAGGAAGATCCTACTAGCACATATGATCATGTACATGAATAGCGTTCACGATCTAGTTATGATCCCTCATTCAGAGGTCACCGATATTGGGGGCACTAGTCACATTGCACCTTCCATCCCAGTGGTGGAGGATTTTTCACATGATCCTACTAGGCCTAGTGTTAGTAATCCTATTCAGATACCAAGACTGAGATGAGTGAACATTGGGAACACCACTTACAATCCTTCACATGTCCCTTTGTCTTTGAACCCCATTCCTTCGAATGCATTTTTAACGACTCATCCTCCCCCTAATTCATGTGGGCCTTCAGGTTGGAATGTTGCTACTAGCCATGTTCATTCTACGACTGCTAACATGGTTGTATCTCAGAGCCGAGTACCTCCTATTGTGTCAACAGGTCATGTACCCGTTTTTGGATTGTCTTATGTTCCACCTCATGGAGCTCTCCATATAGCCACCTATGGACCTTCTCATGGTACATCCCATGGAACACCTTATGGAGCTTATCATGGACATTCTTATGGACCGTAGTATGGAAAAAACTACCAATCCTATGGGTACAGGTATCAACAACCTGCTTACTCTTCTAATTATGGCTTTGTAGCGGCTCATAATCAAGGTACCCCACATCACAATGCTTCCATGCAACCATACATGGATCAAATGGGAGAAGGTTATTATGGCCAAGGCCATGGTATTTATAGCAATCAACCTTACATGAATCAAAACTATCAGGGGGCATGGAATCGACCGGCTCAACCTAGGCTCCCTTTCCTTGCAACATTGAACTTACCTGACTTGTCGAGATTGATGAACGATCCTGTGTCTCATGACCCGGCATGGATGGCAGTCTCTACCAAGCTTCCTTCAGAAATTCCCAATTTCGAAGGTAAGGCTAAAGAAGATCCTGGTGAGCATGTCACCACTTTCCACCTTTGGCTCTTCCAATTCCTTACATGACGATTCCATTCGTTTGAGGCTATTTCAACGCACCNCCTATGGCGAAATGGTATATAGAGTTTCCCCGGGGGGGGGGGGGAGGATTATACTACATTTGATGATCTTGCGCTAACTTTCCTTAATCATTTCTAGCTACCTATACGTTATGACGTTAGTGCCTAAATCTTGTCGACCTTCCGGCAAGATAAAGCCACACACATTTCAGATCATATTCAAGAGTGGCGTAGATGAAAATGGTTAATCAAAGATTTTATACCACCAGATTTTCATCTTGAGTGGTTCCTCAAATCATTGTTACCTTACATCGCGAAGGATGCTTCTACATCCAGAGTTCAAAATGAGGAACAAGCTATTTTTAGGGCACAAGAGTTGGATTTGATCTATGCTCAATATGGACTTTTGTATGAGATTATACCTCATGCTCCTAGGTCCAATTTCAACCCCAAGATCAAGCCTGGGCCACATGCCGATGGTATTGTGGGATCTATAAGTACCAAACCTGCAGACTCAGTTGTGAAACAAGTGAGCCATTTGTCAATTAACCAGTATGCGTCAGGACAAGCTACGACTTCATCTCAACCTACCCAATTGACAAATGTACTTTCCATGCAATTGTCGAACCTGAAAGGCAACCAACAGCCTGTAAGGAATAAGAAAAAAGGAAAAAATAATCATAAGGGTGGGAACAAGAACAGAAATGCTAATAATAACGACAAGAACACTAATGTTGGGGGGGACAAGTAGTCTAAACGTAAGGTGAAGTTTCCTTGCAAGTTGTGTAAGGATGACCATCTCACTCACTTGTGTCCTTGTATGGAAGATGCCTCAAGGTTCATAGCACAGGGCCCAACTATGTTAACTAACCCTTTACCCAACAATCAAAATATGAACTTGAGGACCATTGATCCTGGTTGTGCATTGGGTGGAAATCAAAATCCAATGGAGGCCAATAGTGGTCACGGTTGTATCATCATGGTGCATGCTACTAAATTTGTGACTCATGCAAAATATTATGGTTCGTCATAACCAAACCTTGGGAAAGAACTTTCCCCACCGAGAGCCCTTTGTGAATTGAAAAGCATACAGATAAACCTGAAGCTCCACGTCACATTCCTAAGGGAGTCTTAAAGCATTTGGGCCACAATCCTAATGCCTGAGCTGCCCAGAAGTATTCAGTTGTTGAGGATTTGGGCCAGACTCCTTGTGTGATGTTCGCATTAGAAGTGCTTCAGACTTGTCCCCCGCAGAGGAAAGATTTGTTATCTGCTGTTGTGGTTAGTGATGACAACTCTTATACTATGATCAAATTTGAAACCATGGGAGTACAGCCTCACTTGCCTTACTACGTGTCTCTTTTGATTCATGTGGAGTGTCTTAGAAAAACCATCAAGAGTACTGTCATTGATGAAGGCGCTGCTGCTTCCATGATGTCTTTGTCATGTTGGAAGGGTTTGGGTTCTCCCAAGTTGTCTCAATCCACTACTATGTTGATTGATTTCGATGCTATATCATTTCAGCCACATGGGATTCTTCCTTCTCTATAGGTCCAATTGGGAGGGAAAACTGTCGTGATTGAGGTCAAGGTGGTTGATGCGACCCTTGACTACAACCTTTTACTGGGTAGGAATTGGATGTATAGTATGAAAGTTGTAGCTTCTTCTCTCTTTCGAGTGATATGCTTTCCATTTAATGGGAAGATTGTTACGATTGATCAGAAGTCATTCCATAATCTGAGTGTCACTGCATCATCGAGAGCTTCTATCCTGATTATCGATCATTCTCAGTTGGCAATTGGGAGTGTGGGCATAGGTATGTATCCTTCTCTTATGGGAACCTTTAGTTGTCCTGCGCCCATTCTTATGATTGGGCCTAGTTTTGGTTGGGATTCATCCTCATTGAATTCGATGTTTTTCACACTACCCATATGGAATATCCTTGGATTCTTCCTTCACCAAGTACTTCGAGTGTGCCCGTTGAGACAGACGTTCCATTGCCTGCAACAATGGTGGCGTATCAAGCGCATCTTGATCAGTTTGCAGAGCCTAGTCCTTCCTCATCACGGACGGAGGAGGAGGACTCGTATGTGCTGCCTGCATGGGTGGTAGAGTCATCTCACTGACATGATTTCCTCGATGACGTTTTTCCATCAGTTACAACTATTCTTGAGGCCATGTCTAGGGTTGAGCAACCTTGGGAAGAGTTGCATCATTGATCATATTTTCTTCCTAAGATCGATCGTATGGAGTGTGATGACTTTAGGGAGATTCTTAGTGAGAATATTGGTAGACCCGTGGTTCCATTAAGCTCTCCTGGTCAGATGGCTGACGGAAACATGGCTAATTTATCACCAACCATTCCTATCAATATTTCTTGTGATCCTGGTAAGGTTGAGAATGTCTACATTGGGGTGGGTTGTTCCCCCGATGAGATCAAAGAGTATATCGAGTTGTTTAAAGTGTTTCACAACATTTTCTCTTGGTCATACGAAGAAATTCTAGGTATCGACCCTCGTATCATCGAACATGAGATCAAAACATATCTGGATGCAAAATCAGTTCGACAACATTTGCATGCAGTGAATCCTAGAAAAGCACTCACCATTAAGGTTGCAATAGAGAAACTATTGAAAGATGGTTTTATCTATCTCGTTCCCTTGACGGAGTGGGTTTCAAATCCTGTTTTGGTGGATAAGAAGCAAGGATTGATCCATACATGCACTGATTTCTGTGACTTAAATCATGCCTGTCCTACGGATAATTTCCCCACACCATTTATTGATCAGATATTGGATGAGTGTGCCAGGAGTGAGGTATTTTCCTTTATGGACGGTTTTTCTGGATATAATCAGATTCAAATTAAACTCGAGGATCAACATAAGACCGCATTTATTTGTCCTTGGGGTACTTTTTCATATAGAAAGATGCTCTTCGGCCTTAAAAACATTGGAGCCACATTTCAGCGCGCCATGACCTTAATATTTCACGATCTTAAAAATATTCTCGAAGTATATTTGGATGATCTCACTGCTCACTCTCGTTTGAGAGTGCGTCATCCATATCATTTGAGATTAGTGTTCAAAAGATGTCGTCATTACGAGGTTCATTTAAATCCTCATAAGTGCATCTTTTGCATTACTATTGGTCACTTGCTAGGATTCATTGTATCTAAGGAGGGTATAAGAGTCGATCCCTTAAAGGTTGAGGCAATACTTCAATTGTCTCCCCCATGTAATATTAGACACCTTCAGTGTTTGCAAGACATGGTAAACTTCTTGCGGAGATTTGTGGTTAATTTTTTCAATTTGACTAAAGGATTCATGCGTCTTGTGAAGAAGGACACCCCCTTTTACTGGGATGAGCGAGCACAGGAGTCCTTTGATGCTCTTAAGCGAGCCTTAGCAATGAACCCCGTGCTTAGTCCACCCAACTATAGCCGTGATTTCTTGATTTATGTGGCTGCGCCCATGGAGATGGTTGGTATGGTTTTGGTTCATAAGGATGAGGAGCTCTATGAGCATGTCATATATTATTTGAGCCAAAACCTTATAGATGCAGAACTTCTCTATTCCCATGTGGAGAAGCTTGACTTGGCTATCGTTCATGCGGTTCAATGCTTGAGACATTACATTCTCCTTCACCAAACCTTGGTCGTAGATCATATCAATCCATTTCAGTTCATCCTCACTAAAAGGATAACTGGGGTAAAATACAATAAATGGTTTGTCATTTTGCAAGAGTTTGATCTCGAGTTCGTTTCCTGTGAAATCGAAGAAATCATTGATCTTTGCAGAGCTTATATCTGATTTTCCAAGTTTGGAGGAGGAGGTTTATGAAGGTACTTTTTTCGATGAAAATATTTTCCTTATCTCAAATGTGGACCCTTGGTACAGGGATATCATTGTATATTTGCAAACATTGAAGGTCCCTACTCACCTTTCACGGGATGAGCGATGACGATTACGTCATGTAGCTAAGAACTACCTTATATTGGATAACACTTTGTACTGCCATGGGGTAGATTCCATTTTGTGTCATTGTTTAACCCATGATGAGGCTGAGGTTGTGCTGAATGATTGCCACGAATTGGCATGTGGTGGTCATTTATCTGGCTTTATCTAGCCCAAAAATGTGGTAAAGAAGTGCCACCCTTCCCAGGTGTTTGCATGCAATATGTGCTTGCATCCAACCCCGTTACATCCTATTGTCACCGCTGGTCCCTTCATTAAGTGGGGGTTTGATTTTATGGAATGCAAACCAGATTTGGCTGGGGGCATCATCACATTATTGTGGCTATCGATTACTTCACAAAATGGGTAGATGCTATGCCCATAGTTAAATCTGATGGTGAGACAGCTGCGCATTTCATTTTCAACCAGATTATCACCTAGTTTGGCATTTCGAAAGAGCTTGTCATTGACCATGGTAGGTGGTTTCAGAATAAAATGATGGAAGAGTTGGATTCCAAGTTAGGGTATAAGCAAGAGCATTCATATTCTTATTACCCTCAAGTGAATGGACAAGTTGAATCAATGAACAAATCATTTAAGTCTATTCTCTAATGAATAATCACACAAAGCAATACTAATTGGCATATTATGTTGTATCCTAGTTTTTGGGCCTATAGAACCGTGGTTAAGACTGCCACCGGTTTCTCTCCATATCAACTTGTTCATGGGGTGGAGTTATTTTTTCTAGTTGAATGTGAAATCCCTTCTCTGAAGCTAGCTATAGAGCTTTTACCTGACACTTCCGCATTGGAAGAGCGTTTGGTCCACTTAGAGCAGCTTGATGAGCAACGCCGAGATACCTTAGTGGCTCTAGAGGTTAACAAACATTGCGTCAAGGTCCAATATCATAAGTTTGTCTGTCCAAGGAGGTTTAATGAAGGTGACTTGGTCCTTTTGTGGGATCAAGCTAAAGAACCCTTGGGGGTAGGGAAATTTCATCCCATGTGGCATGGTCCTTACGTGGTTAAATGAGTCTTAGAGAAAGTTGTCTATGAGCTAGTTGATTATGAAGGGACAACCTTGGCAGAGCCTAGAAATGGGCTCTATCTCAAAAAATACTATGCATGATATTCAACCAGGGATGATTGTTGTATATTATTGTACAGTTTTACATTGCATAGTTAGTTTTTCTTATGGTGATCGGGTTTGTTGATTAGCTTTCATTTCTTATGGAATATGTCGATGGAGTCTTTCGTTTACATAGGATTCGCTGATGGTTCTAGCCACCACACTCAAAACTCAGCTTCGGCTGCTTGGGTGATTTATGCTCCTACGGGTCAAGTATTGTCTTCAGGAGGCATATGTTTACGGCCCTCTTCCAACAATGTTGCTGAATATAGTGCCGTCATTGAGTTATTGCGTGATTCCATTTTACATGATGTTAATTCTCTTGAGGTACGTCTTGATTCCCAGTTAGTGGTTTCACAGCTTAATGGATTGTATCGCATTAGGGATCCGACATTATTACAAAGATTCTTACATGTTAAATTGCTAGAACGACAATTTGAGAATATAACCTACATTCATGTTCCAAGAATTTTTAATCAAGTTGCTAACTCATATGCTAACTATGTGTTAGATTGGAATTTGTTTCATAGACCATAAGAATATCACAAACATACATTTTACAGACATCTAAATATAAATAAAATCAATCATCATAAAAAATTTTCATTAACATCCAAAAAGTGACGTCATAATACATAAGTGTCATATACAAAATTGGGGCTTTTGAGCCACCAACACATACTACACGGTCATACAAAAATGAATACACTCAGGTCTCTAAGCCTAAGGAGGAGGGGGGTTTCTGATTATGATAGAGCACTACGACTCTAGCTAGCTGTCGAAATAGTCGAAACCATGCTCATGGTACACCAACCACCTGGCGCTGCATGGCCTCAGGAAAGTCCTCGACTTGTGCCATGGGTACCCTATGTGTCAAATGAATAAAGTTCATGTGGATGCTTTGGAGCGTCCGCTCCACATCCGTAGCCATGATATCATCTCCTCTTCCCCTCCGTCGATGATGAGGGAATCCTTTTTGTTGTCATGGTCCTACATCTGCATATACATGGCATATTCTCACTATGTGTCATCACACCAAAAACATGTCTTTTGAGTCAACATATCAAAAAACAAAAAAAAAATTTAAATAATTCAAAATTTAAAAAGTGGGTTTGGGATTCTTTACCTATGTAACCATAAGCTGCTCCTAGTGGTAGTGGCATATCTGAATCTCTGTGGAAGTCTATCCCTGCATGGGGGTAGTCGTTTATGGCGATGATCTGTCTCCACTACCATGGAAAGAAATCTATTGGGTAGGGGTTAGCCACCCTACCTCCACCCAGTATGTGCATGAAATTCTCTCAACGTCACTGGGCTAGATCTCAGAATCCATGTGGAGCAATGTCTACCCTAGGGATTATCCCTAGAACCCGTTCAAAGAAAAATGTGCTTAGTATACTGCTGAACCTAAAGTTTCGCACCCTGCCCATATTGCAGTCACTGAGCTGCTGTTTTATATTGATCAACAATGTCGTACTCCAGTCATACACTATAGGTCACATGCACTCTACCTCATAGAACATCATTGGCCGTGAGGCATGGTGGAGTGAAGCCAACCCTGCAATCCTTCCTAGTGCCAAAAGTATGGCCTTTAGCCCTAGAATTTGAATAGATCTTGTCGAGATTTGACTCCCAACCTTTTCCATCTCTGGAAAGCAGTACACAACTATGTACTCATCTATGGTCAACCCGCCTTCCGGCCCACGAGATTAGAGGTTCACCATCTGTCCTTGTCAGGACCATCTCTCCTTTTCAGGACAAACTAGTGATAAAATATATGTCCTAAACCTCAATGCTGAGCGACATCCCATCTATTTGAAATGTATCAGATTCTGGATCCCAATAGTCCACCAGTAGCTGGAGTAGTCTTGGTTTGGCCCTTAGGCTGCCAAGACACCAAAACTTGTACAAGCCACATGCCCATAATGCTTGTTGGGCCATGAGATCACCTTGCATAGCTTCCTCAACATCACCATGCTCTCTTTCTCTCCACTCTAGTACCATCCTACACAAAAAACCAAGTTATTTGATCAGTCTTTACCATTTCAAACCTTATTGATGGCCATGTACGCGAGTGTTCTCAAAACAGCCGTGTATGTACACGGATTTCGGTGCATTTTCTGTGTATCGTGAGCCCTATACGTGGAAAAAGGCCTAATTTCTGCGTGGGTTGAGACATACAAGTATGGATGGCTCAAAAAATAAATAGACCATGAAATTTGAAAAACTTTGCATCAAAATGAAAGAGGAGGGCATGAGAATCTACCTTGATCAAATGGTGAGGAATCTGTCGGACGATGCTCCCGGAATTCGCTTATGAAGTTCTGAGCTCAAATGCACTATGTTGGGTAAAAATTTCAAATAGTATGAAAAATTTTAAATTTTTTACTATTTATAGAATTTTTTTGAAATTTTTACCCACTTTCTATAGTTTTTTACCGTTTTGGACCGTTTGAACTAATTTGATGTTGTAGGAATCCATTTTGAGTGCGGTTTGACCGTGGATTTGATATGTTCATGCTTACTGCAAGTATTATGTCTAAACTGGCATATAGGTTAGGTTTCACATCCATTTGCACTTTGCATAACCTTATGACCATTTCATTTTAACCTTAGGTACGAATCCATTCCATCTTGTCACGGAACCTTCTTGCTATTTTTAGAAGTGACATGTTGTGAATGGTAGAGCTTTACCATACATGGGTACCCTAGTTAGATCTTGATTTGCATTTGGTGCCCATGCTGACATTTCTCCTTTAGGGTGTGGGAGTCCTTTGTATAGTACCGCCATGACTTTGAGCAAGAGCTTAATACTCCTCTTGACCTTTATCCTGGTCTTTTACCCGTGACTCCCTTGCATATGTCAAGTTGTAATTGCATTATCATGAGTTTTCTTGCCTTATTGAGCCTTATGTTGGCTTCCCTAACTTTGATTATCAGCCATATATCCTGAGCTTGTCTTATGTCTAGCCAAGTAGAGCCTTTTTATATATCTTTTGTAGCTTGAGTCCCCATTTTTTATTGGGAGGGGACTTTCCCTTGAGTGTCGTTATCCTGCACATGCTTCCTTGCATTGAGCATAGGTATGTTTCACTGCTTGGAACTAGTTTTTTTGCCCCTTGACAGTCGTCTCCTCCTAGACTTGTAACTACACAACACTTTTATTCTTTTTCAAGCTTTTCATAATATCTAAAAAAGTCCAAAAAAATAAAAAAATAAAAAATCCGGATAGGAAAAGATGTCATCTTTGGTAGCAGTCGAGTCATGTTTCCTTCGAACAGAACATTATATATCACATCCGTTGGTTGGGTGAGTAGTTTGAATTTAGGAGCTGTAGTCGTTTTTTTGAGTTTACCTCCACCAACTGGTTAAGCTTCCAGTATCTATGGAGCCTCTGTTGATACCTCCTGTGTTGCAGAGATGTCCCGGTTTTGTATATCGAGTCTATGCTACCTACATTCAGTTACCATTTTCCTTTATGCTCTTGTTTGAAGGAAGTTGAAACTTGAGTCAGCCATTCTTTAGTTGTCTTGACTTTGCATGTTGGCCATTCCCAGTACTATTACTGGTTAGTGCACATCTTGTTCACGTTCTTCCACATTATACATTGTTGTTGAGTACCTCATGTTTGTTGATGGGGGATGCCTTAATGCCCTCGTTCCAACGGATTCCATCCCATCGAATTCAGATCATTTATTTTGGTATAGGAGTCTAGAGTCATTTGAGTGCCTTGAGACTTACAGTCATCAGTGGTAGGTTCTCTTGCCATCGACAGTTTTGGGAATACATCAAAGTCCCCTGATCGATGGATTCTTCCAAGTGTTCGACCTCAACACATTTATTCGCACTTGTTAGATTGCACTCTAGTACCTTGATTCCCATTTTCATTATCGGTGGGTGATCTCGCGTCTGTTAATGGTATACATCAATGACCAGTAATCAGACGATGGACTGCTATGTTCAACCTCGACACCTCTATTCACATATTAGGACATGTACTCGTAGTAGTTTGTTTAGAAGACTTTCCAAGTTGGTGTCATTCCACAAATGCTACCTCCTTGATCGTGCCAGTGTTCATGAGATTTAAGCTCTCGTGACTTGATTCCAGTGTATGTCAGATATCTTCAGCCATTATAGAGATCTTGATCAATTGTATATATTCATCATGGATATTCTGATCTATTATATATTGTATGTGGTGATGACCACACATGTCACATTTTGTATATCATGCCTATTCACGGCCATTGCACTCTTATGTATTCGGGACTGCTATATGTATTTGCAGTCATATGCAGAGATTGATTATTGTACTATACTATTAGATGGATGGTTATTCCACCTGGTTCTTCATCACTCCATTTCTAGGATGGATTTAGAATGTATTTCGGCCATCATGTTACCCCTCTGACCTCACACATTAGGGGGCATCCGTTACAACTGATTTTACCACACATGGTTGATCAGACTTTTATGGCCTTCCCTATCCCTCTGCAGACTCTTAGGACCCCATGAACTATTTTTTTACCTTTGATGTTTCCAATATCATCCCTAAAAACACCCATTATTTGCTGTATGCGACTTTTAATCCCTTTCTCGCGTATATACACGGATATTACCCTTAAACCTGCGTACATCAGGATGTGTGCAAAAGGCCAAATATTTTTGGAGTTTTCCTTGATGTGGATCCGAGTCACTTATCTCTTGGCCTTCCATATTCCTCGTGATAGCTTATATTTGACCTTCCATTACCCCATTGAAGCACTATATAAGGAGCTCTTTGGATACATTGAAGAAGAGGTATTGAAGAGCAAGAAAACTATAGTCCATTGTTGTCGTAGCTTGCTTATACTTGAGTCTGCATCCCTTTTTCACTTGGAGCACTTTGTGTTATTCCCAAGCTTGCCTTTGATTGTGAGATTGCTATCAAGAGATGGAGGATTAAGGTGGCAGAGGCCCAGGTGGAGGACTCAGTTTCTCCAGTTCACAGACGTGCCGACAAAGGTTGTCACTTGTGTAATCTCTGATTTGATTAATAGAAATATTTTTTCCTATCCAATAATGTGCATTTAAATGAACATTGAATCCATGGATGTGCTTGATTGCTTATACATTATTGATTATATATGCTAGAGTAGGCCTAACACTATATTATATAGCATGATTTCCTTGTTTTACTGTTGTTGAGAGTAAATTGCCAAAGCAAGCAGGATTGGAAAAATCTCAACGGGGATCTACTACAACTGTCTGAAATAAGGTATGGTTCGAGATCATTTAGTGTTAGATGTTGTATTTCTCTTGCATATTGCGAAGGGATTGATTTCTACAGTTTCTTTGTCTATTGTGGTACACCCCAAGCCATAGCAATTTTTCTCCGTAACACTAAGGGTAAACCACAGGTGTTGAGGTCAAAAATGAGGGGAAAATTATAGAGAAATGGTGTCTGTATATGGCTTAGGTTAGTTGAGAAATTTTTTGAGTTTAAAGATTGCCCCCTAATGTGTGAGGGTAGGAGCTCAACATATGGCTGACATACATCATAGGATCATCAGATAGTGGAGCGACCTGCAAAGAAGCGGTGCTTCCTCGATCAAGACACGGTGGATTTTGGTTTTATATTAATATTGGTTCCCAGCATTGGGTGAGATACAAAGAATATGTGACATGTATATGGAAGAGGAGGGAATCGCCATGCTTGTAAAAATTCCAAAAGAATAATGTGATCAAGGCACTAAAATGCAAGAGCCGATCATATACAATTGTTGTTTCCTAATGATGGCCTCAATGAGAGGTTGAATACAGTACTGATATGAAGAATTGAAACATCGGACCCATGGAATTCTCATGGAATGCAATATCTTCACAACTGATGACCTACTGGATCTAGAAGTGTACATAGCTGTAAGGACTCACTGATAGAGAGTCAAAGTATGTGGTACAATATGCCGCGTCAATCATGAATCTATACAGAAGCATTGCTTTGGGGCTTCTGAACACTATTTCCAATTGCAACCTGGAACTCACAAGGGACATGAACCTGTCTGGGTCCCTTAATAGACTCACCAATGTGCTAGAGTTAGGTGACAACCGAGGTGTTTGACCAAATACTGCATGGAAAAATACCCTGTACGAATCTCAATGGTGCGATGATGTAGCTAAAGTTGAGCATGTGAGACACAACCATACCGAGAGTCGTTAAGGACTCCTCTCAAGTGGTCCAAGGAACTCATCAATGGGGTTAATGAAACCAGGATACCGGGACCTTTGGGTCTATCATCTAGAATAAATGTGTTGTCGTCGATAGAGGGAGACCTGCAACTGATTAAGGCAATGACGTTTCCTTTACCAGAAGCATGAGGGGAATAGCCAAAGATGTGAGGCAATACGAGGACTGACACATTGAATGGGGGAACAGGGGCAGGAGGAGTACGGGGGACTCAAAATTATTTTTTTAGAGTATGACAGCAGGGTTGACATGGAAGCAAATGAAACAGACTCATGGGAGAGGGATCATATCTGTTATACCAAGAATGTAACTACATATGGGAAATACTTGGGGGAGTAGGTAACTTGATATTTTTTATATTCATGGGATCCTAGGAATACTCATTGCAGAATACTCTGAACAAAGGATACCCAATGGGGGAATGCTACTGAACTATAAAATATGGGGTGGTGCCAAAATACACCGTTGTGGCATGATCTCGTTGGTTTTTAGCGAGCCCAAGAAATTAAATGCTCGATGGTGCTTTCAATTTTAGAGATTGTGAAAGCATGAAGAAGAATCCAATGGGGTCTCTTTTTCATTGATAGTATCCTGTGCCCGAAAAAGGATAAAAGTGTACATAGGAGAGCTCATCCATCCTTTTTAGGGGATGGGATTGGTAGTCCAATTAGGTCGGAAAAGGTTAAACACGTACTGACTAAACAATCATTCAAATACTTTTACGAGCATGAACGAAACCAAGTTTGCTCGACAATGTTTTCTTGATCAGAAGGCTAGAAAAGATCTTAAAGACAACCCAGGATGAGATTTTCTGTAGATTTCGGTCCCAATTCTTGAGAAAGCATAAAAGGATCCAGAGGGAAATGCTCCTGGCTTGAATGTGTTGAGGTGGTCCTTTTGATATGGTAGTCTATACAGTCTGTAAAAGGAGATAAACAAGACTATGTAGATGCTTTTTCCAATACTTTAATGAGCGATAAAGGAAGAAAGTGCACTCGACGATCTTTTCATTCATTTAGGAGTCAAAAAAGATCTTAATAGAAACTCCATATGGTTAACCAAGCCAGGGGACACTAATGGTTCCCTATGGCGGGATGGTGAAAGGTGGTCAAAGGTGGCCAACTGTGCAATATGGATGGAGTGTATGGCTCGTGAACATGCCAATACATACAGAGGAAGACTCATGTGAAGGCATGAAAATCGGGGTGACTTCTGAGAAATGGTCTAGAAAATCATGATGAGAGCACGAGAAAAGGATATCGTCAATAGATAGAAGATGGAAAACTGAAACCAGAGGTGTGAATGGTGTCTCAAACATATTTCTGATGACTCTGACTAGAAGCTAATGGTGCTGCACCTGGTGTAGTGGTGCATGAGGAAAAACCAAGAAAAAATGGAGGCCTATGGGGATGGAGCTAGCTCAATGTACAATATGCGATTTGTGTGGTGGTACACAAATTGTCATGAATTTGAAAAGATGGACCGAAGAATCAATAGGGAGGGAGGGAGTACTGAAGGTTGTTTCTCGACCTAGGAGAATTTCGCACAATGGTGGCAGCTTCCTATTCTTGTAGAGGACGATCCATACGTGAGCATGGAAAACCAGGGAGATACAAAGAGGCCTCAGCCTCCAGGACAAGTCTAAGGACTTGATGGTATACTAGCATGGTGGTAGCTAGATCATACGTGCAACATATTTTGTACATGTGCAGCTGCAGGACTACACCCTCCAGTGGGATACCAATGACATAGGGGCAGGGATTATATCTACCTGCTCATGTGCAAATGATGCGATGAGTTTCTATAATGGATTTACTACAAATAGACATGGAAAAACTACTGGAGGGGGTCACCGACTCATGGGAAAAAATGATGCAAAAAAAGAAAAAAACTACTAGAGGGGGTCGCCGACTCATGGGAAAAAATGATGCAAAACAAAATAAAAAACTATACTATAAGTGACTCATGGTGGTTATATCAGGAATATAATATCTTGAGGTAGATCCCGTTGTGAGGCTTCTTCAAGAGGCAATCATCTGAGTTAGTGAAGAGGTATGCCCCCTTGTCGAGACAAAGGTTCTTGGCAAGGAGGGGTGACAGAATCTGACCTTCAATGTGAAGAACCGATTCCACACTATGGTTTAAAGGGAATGGGGTCAAACCAGTGGTGGTCTTACAGATCTCTCCATCATCGTGTAAGTGGTGTCATTGAAAGATCAGGTGGATCTCCCCCGATCGATGAGGGAGAAGGGAAACTAGTGCTAGAGATCATGTAAATAGTATTGGCTATTATTTTGGTGGCCTTTCCCCCAGTCTCTTTTGGAGGAAGAGTGGCAGGCCTGGAGATGGGAAAAGTCTTTGATGGACTAGGAGGTGGGTGCGACATCATCTCAATTGGTTGGACGGGAGTCAACACATCCTAGGGCCTTAGAGGTAGGGTAGGTGGTTCAAGGTACCACACATGAAATCCTATAAATTGTGGGTTGTAAAGACAAACTTACTCATGATCCCAAATGGTAGGAAAAGGAAAAGGAAAAGGAAAAGGAAAAGGAAAAGAATTGTGTTGATCAAGAATGAACCCCAATAGTTCCTAGAGGATTGTGGTGGTGGTTGAGGTTGAGGTTGCGATTTGGTTGAAATTGTACTAGATGTGATGGTACAAAAATCCCCTATTTCATTCGGCATAGATGGAGGTGGTAAGGCCGAGAAGGTGGCCGTCATAAGGGTGTTGGAGAATAAGCTCGGGCCAACAGCAGATAAGGAAGGGATTGACACGCTGTCGATGGCAGTATCAATGGTAGTAATAATATGTTCCGGTGTGGTCGGCACTTTCATATTGTAACACGTCAAATGGTCGATGATCACGATCTTTCCATAATGAGGAAACATTAGGAGTCGAAAGACAGTGGAGGCCACGCTTTCATGGCGTACATGTAACTATGTCCCAGGAGGAGGTTGTAATCAAGTTGTGCATTGATAACCTCGATGTTAATCAAAACCGTCTTACCGGCTAATGATATAGGGACATTCAGAAGAATGCCCTGGGCTTTGGTGGGGTGACCATCATAGGTGCGAAGGGTAGTAGTGGAGGGTTATAGGGTGGGGGAGGCAAGTATCTGCCAGACACTGGTTGACATGACACAAGTATATTCCCCTTCATCAACTATGCAGTGGTGCACGACCAAATTTCAAATTGAGATTGGAATCTAGAATTCCATAGTAGACGAAATTTTGGGTTCGTTGTGATCCAAATCGAACGTGATCAATTTGGAGTCGGAGGGATCCATGACACCAAGGGCAGATAACAATGATTTTTTTTGCGATGGGAAGGTATTGAGCACTTCTAGAGTGGACATGGCTATGGGTGGTTGAGCCAAGTCATCAACAATACTATAGTTTGAAGCAGCTCACGCAATTGTGTTATTGGCGATACGTCGTAGTGGAAACCATGGACCTTTGGTTGCCCCATCAATGGGGGGTGTAGGTAAGTGGAGGGGCATGTTGGAATTGTTGGAGGTTGATGCTGCTGATGGGTTAATAGTCTCTGTGGTGGATCCGTACTGATTACACCTAGTATGTAGGTTGACTTCTTCAGTTGTCATTTCCAGTAGGTGATGGACACCTGTTTCTGTAGGCGGGGCCCCGACAAGAGCTACGGATGTAGGTGGGGAAAAAGGTACAGTTACAACTAGTACTTAGAGAGTTAATAGACTCTGGAGCACCATGGGTGGAGTGCCAGGTGGCGTTGGGGTGGGTTGATCCTGTTTTTCCACATTGGTGTCCCGTTGAGCTTCATTTTGGAGAAGCTACTTGAAACGGTCCATATGCAGGCATTCATGACTATAGTGACCGTAAACATTGCATAACTTACACAAATGATTAGTTCGCAAGGGAGCAGTTCGTCCCGATCATTTAGGCTATTGGGGGTTTTGTGCTGGTGGGTTAGCACCATTTTTTTTAGTAGGGTTAGGCTGTTGACCACCTCCTTGTGGTTCGTTGTTACCCCAATTCCTTTCATGGTTTTTCTTACCTTTCCCTTGTTGGTTATTGGGGGTGTGTTGGTTGGGAAGAGTTTGTAGTGGAAAAACTTGTCCCACAGACATTGGTGGAGATGGGGCAGGGGCTGAAGCGGCTTGCATGGGTAGCACATAGTAGGCTGGAGGAGCTGGAGGGGCTACGAATATAGTCATTAGTCCCAAATACGGCTGTGTTGACCAAGTTGGTGCATGGGAATATAGAGTTTGTGTGGGCTATGCATAAGAAGGTGTGGCGCTGGACTGGGCCAGCATTCATGAGTAATCAAGGACTCGGTTCAGTTGCACAAAACTAGGTGTATTTCTTCGGTGCGGTGGCATCATAGGAGGTGCCGCATAGTATTGTGGGTGTTGGGAGACAGAACCTATGATGCCATCCACAACATGGGATGCTCCTGGTGCATCACGATGAGCCCCATAGTATCATAGTGGTAATGGGTCCACTAGATGGGATATTGCTAATTATGGGGGGAACGGACATGGGGTCCTCCACCAACTATCCCTCCTTGGAAGGGATCTGGATGTACGCCACCCATGGGGCTAGACAGTGCGGTGTGCAAGTTTGGCTCAAATTGGTAGGAATCCAATTCATAATCAAAGGTCATGTGGCCTTCTGACAGTGAGGATGGTTGTCAAGGAGGGCCTCGACGATGTTGGTTTAATGACCCAAATAGAGGGGGATCCCCCCTAAGGCATGAAGAAAATCATGGTGGATCAATATTGGCTGTCTGATAGTAACCTGTAATGAAAATTGGACCCAGGTTTAATGGTTTCCTATTGGTTCACAAATGGTCACTCAACCACCAAGACTGTTAGAAGACAACGCTTGGATTTTTTCCTCACAAAGGTGTTTCTAGTCAATTGGAAGGGGTCGTTTCTTGTTTCGCTTGGAAATTCATCTTGTTGGCCAACTACTTTGGGGTTCTCGTGGTACTCCTCATAATGAGTTTTAGGGCATAGCCCAAGCACTTCCCATGGTTAAGGCGGTTGAGACTTATGTCGTCAAACCACAATATTTTGATTAAGTAAATTGGTTACTTTTAAGGTTCGCTCGGGGTCATGAACCAAGTTTGGTTGAATTAGATGGTGTGAATGTGTGCACTTTGTGTATGAGCTTATTATTATTTTATTTTTATTTTTCAATTATGTGGTGAGCAAATAAGACTAGATTTTCTGCACAGAACAAGTTATGGGAAATGTGAACTGTAACATGTGAACCAGTAAAATCAACAGAGCCAAAGTGCACTACAAACTGTAAAATGTTAATCAGCAGTGTGATTTCCCTATTTTTGTATCCCTCTTAGTCCAAGAAGGAGTGTTGGGATCTCGTCAAAGTGGGAACAAGCCCACTTGTAGATCCACATGAGGTTAGTCCTCAAATGCAAGGTTGCTCAACAGGGAGGACGCGAACGTCATGAAACCCCCAATACTTTGCACCCCCTCTAGCTTCCAAGACACTTGTTTTTAGTGGGTTAGAGTAATAACAAGGACTAGTTCCTATTAATATGCTTGCTCAACCCTCCGTCTTATCTTAGAATACCCCGGAGGGTGATGACTGAGTAGAGGAGGAAGGGCTGAACAAGATGGTTAATTTCCAATATGCTTTAAGATTACTGAAATAAAATTTGTAGAAACTAACCAAGAAGCAAGCAGATTTTCATTTGTAAATAGTTAGCCATATAAGCAACCGAATTTAAAACTACGTGCAGAATAGAAAGGGGTATGAAAAAGGCCAAAAACAGGTGATTGGGTTGCTCAAAAAGATGAAACAGGAGCTCTGGGTCGTTCAAAAAGAAGAAACATGAGTGATTGAGCTTCATGGAGGCCAAGTCACACTTAATAGGCCAAAATGAGCGATTGGGTTGCACTTAATGGGCCAAAATGAGCGACTGGGTTGCACTTAATGGCCCAAAAGGTGGGACTTGGGACGAAACTAAGAAAAATAACAAAATGAAGCCAACAATGGCCGACATAGGTAGGAAGTGGTGCTGTGCAGACTCAGATTGGTGGCCTAAGTGATGGATGAGCCTCAGAATAAAGCAAAGACTTGAAAAACATGGGATCCTATGGGATCAACCAACGGAGTTGCCAAAATGGTAGCCAAGAAAAAACCATGGCTACGTGCTATTGTACCTCTCTTCTATCAAAGGGACAGAAGGGTAGAGTTCATAATGGAAAATATACCCACAAAACAAACTATTAGAAACATACAATAAACAAATAACAACAATTATGCTAAAAAATTGAAATAAAGCAAAAAGATTATACCATTTTTTTTTAAATGGGCCATCGTGCCCTGATCGTTGGATATGGGCCACCTCTCCACATGCTAGAAGGTGCGGAGGATGCCTCTATGTACAGGATGGGGAATGACATGGCTATCAAATGATGGTTGGATGGTGTGAGTATTTTGAGAAGGGTGGGTTCTCAATGTACTCATTGAATTAAATAATGGAGAAAGGGGAAAAACTCTAAAGTTGATGGAGACCTCCACCTTCTTTCTATAATGATTCATTGACGTTATTTCTCTTTTAGGGTTTTGGAACCCTTTTTAGGGTTTTTATCCCCTTTTATGGGGTTTAGCTCTTTTTGGGGGTTTTAAGCCCTTTTTGGGGGTTTTTAAGCCCTTGTTAATGTTTTTGAGCTTTTTGAGAGAAAATAAGGGTAAACCATATGTGTTGAGGTAAAAAATGAGGGGAAAATGATAGGGAAATGGTGTCTTTATCTAGATTAGGTTAGCTGAGCATTTTTTTGCATTAACATGGTGCATATCCCACACTAAAAAATTGTATGATGTCTCTATACTGATCATCAAATGTTGTTATCGCAAATAGTTTCGCATCAGGGAGATCATCGTCGAGGTTACCAAGTTCTTCACCACTTTCAATCCTCGATAGATGGTCTGGTCTTGAATTTAATTGACCCAGTTTACAATGAATTCAAAGTCAAATTCCTGAAAAAGGAGAAGCCGTCGATAGATTTACCACCCCAACACTAGCTTATTCACCAGGTATTTCAATGTTGAATGATTTGTGTACATTTTTAAATGTCCACCCAACAAGTAGTTGTCAAAATTTATGCGGAGCGTATACCATATCTAATCCTTCTCTTTTCGTCGTGGTATAGTTATTCTATGCTGTTGTTAATTTTATGCTAGCAAAGACAATAGGATGATCAATCGACCCTTCACCAGGCTGCTCTAGTACCACATTGAGCACGATAGAGGATGCATCGAAATGTACATGAAATTCCTTGTTTTAGTTTGGAAATACAAGTATGAGTGTTGTAACCATATTGTTCTTTAAAAATTTTATACTCTTTTGGAAAATTTCTATCTACTGGAACTTAACATATTTCTTCAATAATTTCTCCATTGGAGCATCCACCTCTGCATATCCTTTGATAAATTTTCGGTAGTATCTTGTATGTCCCATTGTTTCTATTAGTTTCTTCATTGTGGTAGGTGATGTTAGGTCTATGATGATTGCAATTTTAGTAGGGTTGACCAAAATTCCATCGTGGCAAACCACATGGCCCAATAGGATTCCAAACGGGGCACAAAAGATACATTTCTTTAGAATTTGATACTAGTGACAACGTTCTTGCATAATACTGAGGCTATCAATATGATCCTTAATGATCCAAAATATGGTACAATCATCGAATTATACCTCAAGAAATTTATCAATAAAATATTTGACGCAATCCACTACTATCTCAGAAAAAATAGCGGGAGCATTCTTGAGTCCAAAGGGAATTACCGTGTATTGGAAACAACCCCACTCTGTCACAAGGGTTTTCTTGTGTTGGTCTTCCTTTGCGATTATAATATGATGGTAACCTAAGAAACCATCATTGAATGAGTAATCAACACTCTCCAATACCTCATATGTAAATGGAGTTGAAATGGGTCATGTAAACAAGCATCGTTCAATTTTCTTAGGTCGACGCAAATCCACACTTCACTAATAGTCTTCTTATATTGCACTACTATCAGAATGATCCATTATGATTATTCTATAGGTTCTATGATACCTGCATTCATCATTTGGTCTAACTCCGCCTTGACTTTTTATTTATACCACGGATTCAACCGGTATGGTCGTTGTTTGATAGGTTTTGCATCGGGTTTTAAAGGTATATTCATTTTTCCAAGGTCTCTAAAAATCCATTTCATTTCAAAGAATTGTGTAGGGAATATATCCTAAAACTAATGCAATAGATCCATGATCTTTCAAAGAGTCTCATCATCCCAGTAATATCCAATATTGGAAAATTTCAGATTCTCCGGGGAGCCAATGTTTACTTTCTTGAATTTTAGTGGGTTCATAAATTGGTCTCTAGAAATACCAACTCTTTCCACTGTGTGCATGCCTTAAGAATAAATAATGTTTACGTCAAGTCGGTCATCATCATTAGGTTCTCCCATCACATTATAACACTCCATCCAGTGCTGGATTATTGTGCTGCTCTGATTGAATCTTGTCATTGCGACTGAGATGTATTAAAATATCTTTTCCTTGATTACTTGCAATGCAACATCAATCGATGGATGATCATCAAAAAATTAAAATGTGTGTATGAAACTAGTATCTAGTTCATCCCATTCAATAGTACTTGTCTTAGTTCAACTAATGTGTACCATTTCCTTGGTATCATGTCTAACATGTGTATGAACTGATGAACCCATTCTTGTCGTGGACATGCCTCCCATGTCAGACGAAAATACTTGATATGCTCGACATGATTAGTAAAACTTTAGACCAATATAACTGATCTCTTATCCAAATCTTATCTCCATCAGTATTCAAAATTGTGGCCATTTCGAGATAGATTCTTTATGTGCGACCCACCATCTGGTGGGTGTAGCTTTCAGCATAAAGTCCAAGACATATAAGTGTTGATGTTCTATGAATTTTTCTTCAAACTCTATCAAAAAATATGCAACGTTAGGTAAACCTTGATATTTAGGTAGGTCACTTTCCTTGACCCATACAGATCATGCAATTCATGTGCATCTTCTCATGGATACTTCATGAATCTGATTCTGCCAGTTTTCCAATGCTTCACCATAATCTGATGTATAGGAGATAATACTCCACCAAATAAGATTTCAGTTAGCTATTGGATTTACATAATTGTCCCTTGCAGATGTGATGTTATAGATATGGTTGATATAGTCTCCTTGTCCTTCACTTTTACTGCTTTGACGTATCTCAGACCTTCTAGCAGATCAATTGGTGCGACCACCCTTAGCTCTGAATCTTCAAAAGTTAAGATTATTTTCTTAAAATTTATGATGTTCTAATTATCAATGGCCCAGACAATCTCCAAAAGTGAAGGATATGGGTTTGTATCATTGACAATGTTGATCACTTCAAAATCAACATACGTTCTCATACCTTCTACATCGACAAGTACTTGAGTCAGTCGACTGATACGTAGGACTTAATACTGATTTGTTAACATGAGCTGAATGGGAGACCAACCTAGTCACAAATTACCTATGATTTCCCATGTTTGTCTCGTTATAATGTTGACATCAGAGCCCAAGTCCAAAATTATATAGTCCATATCATAGTCTCCTATCTAGGCAATCATTATTAACTCACGATTGGTCTTTAATATTTTTACTACATGGGTAAATCTTCTATCTCATCACAACTCATCTTGAGGTTCTTCCATTAGAGCTGTCAATTCCGCAACAACATATTTTGTTGGAATTATTATTATTCCTCCATTTGGCCACATAGTCTAATTTTCTAATTTCCTATATTAGGAGGTCTTCATTAATCTACTAGTGCATGAGGGACACAACTAGGGGACATCTGCCACTTACTACACCTGATTGCATGATTTTAGGAGCCCTAGGGACCAATCCCTATAATTTAGGAACCCACTAAGTTCCACCAGTGGTCTCCTTCAGTTGACCTTGGTAGATAATCAATTATGTTCAGTTATGCTCCAGTTACCATCAGTTAGCCTAACACCAGGTTACATGATTGAAGGGAGTGTGGGTACCTTTTCTCACATACCCTCATTAGTTAACTGATTGTAGACTGAGTTAGTTATTGGGATTTGCATTAGTGAGATCTAATGGTGATTTTCCCACACTCAATTAGCTTCAGAGTCAGTTTGAGTTGGTAGATTCGAATCCTATCTTAGGCATTCGAATTCTCCTATATGTAAAACCAGTGTATTCCATATTATTTACTGATTCATGAATATAATCATATTATTCCAATTTTTTCTCCATGTGTGTGCAATTTTGTCATGATTAATTGAACAATCTATGCTAAAGTCTTCTCTCTCTTCTGCGACATTCTCTTCTCATTTGAATTCATGCAAGATGATGATCCTATGCTTCATAGAATTTAACATCTTTATGTTGTATTAGCGATAAGAAACTTTTAAAAATTCTTTAATCTTACTAAACTTTCCCAACGATTACTTTTAGAATAGCCGATCAAACCTTTATGGAATCTCCCTTATTGGTCTTCTTGGTAGTGTGGCAATATACATCGATGCTTTATTCTTGTCGATGAATTTTGGTCGTGCGTCCAAGAATACTTGATTTTCTCTTTGGATGTTGAATGACACTCTATTTTGTGCTCTTGGTCACACCTGTGGCTATTAATGACGTGTATCTTGGTATGCTCTAGTCACAACACCTCCCCTTTTTACGATAAATATATTTGGTTCCCTCGACTTGGCATAGATCTTTTGAATATTTGGATTGGGGTTCGGGTTGGGATTCTGCATAGGGTTTGGATTTCCCAAATTTCAAGCCTTCCACTTCACAATCAACTATGAACACTGTTCAAAAGTATGATCAAAGGATTTAGAATATGAAAATGGATTTGTAGGACCCACACAGTCCCTGGAAAACTGTCCTAGTTTCCCACGATTGTAACATATGATCTAGCCTCTTCCACGACCAAATCCTCCTCCTTATCCTCAACCAAATCCTCCTCCTTGTCCTCTACCTCGAAAATTTCCACCCCCCTTTGTTGAGGGTATTGTTACTATGGGTATTCATTCTGTGGATACCGGTGTTGAGGATACCGAGCTTGAGCCTGCTCAACTTGCATTTTCTCTTCATTTTTCATCAAATAGGTGTCAACCATTTTCTCCTACAATGGATGGAATGCTCTGTAGTACTTCTCATCATGGCTTACTTATTTACATAATTTACAATATAAACTAGATGGTGCACTTACAATCTTTTGTAAGTACAAACAATCTTTTGACCAATGGCCTTTAGTATGGCATATTCTACACCAAGGCATCCCTTGTGTATTTATCAGGTTTGGTGTTGCCACTGCGACATAGTTCATGAACACCGAGAAATTGTCCTTATGGCATCCTTTAGTTTTTCATATGGTACACCATATTTCTTCTTGGACTTCCTTCTCTTTTTTAATGTCCTGTAGTTGCAATGTAAGGTTAGCTAGTTGCAATTAAATTTGCATCATTCTTGCACAAGTCTTTCCTACAAGTGAGGATTCTAGCTTGATGGACAACTGCAGCGCTTAAGTCTATGACACAATATTTTGTTACATCAAGGGAATTCGGATGTGCGGTAACAACACTATGATGAACCATTCTTTGTGTTGTATGTATGACATCTGGAAGGTTAATTTAGCCATCAAAATATTAAATCTATGTTCGAAGTCCCACACAAACTCCATAGACAGTTGCTTATTCACTTTAATCTATGTAATACATCGAGATTTAGATTTGAGATTTCTAAATTCATCTATTAGTCTTGCTCGAATTTGGTTGAGTGTTTTCTATGTGACTCCTGTCAGAACCACATAGAACTTCATAGACCAGTCTAGTGCACGACCCCTCAGGTTTTTTATCTTTTGGTTCTTCTTTATGGATTCATCATGGACCTATCTCATGGTCCATATGAGTTCACATAGAAACCAATGTTGTTCTTGGTCTTCTAACCCATTTTCATTGAATATCAACAACTTAATGTCATTCCCAGCCATTATGTTGGTCCTCAGTACTGTTGGATAAAATTTTTGGCGAGCAGAAATTACTTTTCTACAATTCCCACAAATAGTATTACTTTTATTGACAAACCTACTAGGATATGAGTTTTTGGACCTTACCTCCAGAGACATACGCAAAGTTGTAGGTATGTTGTATTCGTATTTTGGATCTAGGGATTTTTATTCTTCTTCTTCTTCTTCCCATTCAGGGATAGGATGGTATTCCTCTTCATTGTCACAAGGACTTCTATCAACGTCAACTCGTATACTTCTCCTCTGGTCGTACTGCAAATTCATCTTCTTGTCATAGTTCTTGTTTCTTTTATCGAATGAAATCTCCTTCCACTTCTTAGACGTCCACATTCTAGTGCAGTTCTGCTATCATCATGGAACATTTCAACTTATTCTGTTCCATTTTTCCCGCACTTCCTTTGCTACTTAACCCAAGTCTTTATACACATTTCTTTACTAGTCGGATTCCACTCTTAGGATCCCTTTCTCGCATATGAGCATTTTGATCCATATTTTCAAAGATGTCAAATACCTCCTCTGGGTCCTTGGAAAATTTTTCTTTCCACCTCATTATACGATTTTATTGTGTTGAGAACAAACTCAATAATGTATCCTTCCAAAATACTATCTACCCAAAAATTGACAGCCCTAGATACACGGTTGTTAATACTCTTCAACTGTTGAATCAACTGAGGAATCCACTCTGTCGGTTCTCCTCCTTGGAAATTTTTTACTGGGTTGCTAGCTTCGACAAATACTAGTATAAAAAAAATAGGAAACTCACAAAAGAAAATTCCATGAATATCCCTATATAGGTATCGCTCCAACCACTTTTTTGGGTTCAACCGCGATCCTTCACTTTCTTCTCATGCAAATTCTAATGCTTTAGAATCCACCCACACTTGAATTTCTGGTTTCGTTGGGCGCCAAAACATATTGTTAGAATACTGAGAGGGGGGGTGAATCAGTATTTGCCAATTTTAGTATTTTCAATCAAGAGCAAGTTGCTAATCACCAATCATAGCAGCATATCATCAACAATCATAAAAAATAACAAGATGCATAGTACACGGGATTTTTACGTGGAAACCCAAGTCCTGGGGGTAAAACCATGGAAGCCTTTTTAATAATAGTTGTCCAGAAATAACTGGATGAAAAGAACAGCTGTCTTATTATATATACTTCAATTTTTTCAGCTTCAACTGAAAGGAGGCTACGACCCCCTGTTTTACAGGCTGCAACCTGAAGGAAGCTACCACTCCCTAGTTTTTCGGCTTCTACCGGAAGGAGGCTACGACCTCCTTTCCTTGCCCCGTCCTACCACCCTGATAAGAAAAATATTTTCGAACCTGTGGACCTGTCAAATATCAAACCCTGTACTCTCTGCTGGCATCATCTGCACTCTGATCATTGCCAAACTGTCACGTCAATTCTCTGCTCATGTCATCACGGTCATGCTGATCAAGCTGCTCATCAATACTGCTAGATTAGAACTTCTTGCTGCTGATAATCTCTATTCACTGTTTACTGCCAAGTCAGCCTTATCACTGATGTTGACACACTCTGTACCACACTGCACAACCTGTAGATCTGTCACGTACCAATCTCTGAATCTGCTAGTGCATACCGTTCACTATCATCCACAATCACTGAAGTCTCTCTGCTTTTCTATCGCTGAACATCATCATAAGTTATACATCAAGGTCATAGGGTATGTACTGTCATCATCAAATACCCACCATCATCATCAACATGTAATGTGCATGTAAAAAGTACACATCATGGTGCATAGAAGAATGTCATATAGCATGCATCATGTCATCACTATCAAAGCATGTGTCATCAAATCAAAGTGCATAGCAGACTGTGCATCGTAGAGAGTTCATCATAGTATGGAAGAGTATCATCACAGAAACAAACTACTGTACACACCACATTCACTGTGTTTGCACATGCTGCTCACACACTAGTCACACACAGTTTACTCAATACTGAATATGCATTCTCTTGTAGACTTTTACTGTACATACATTCACACTTACAGACTCATCACATGTTATTACTGTATATTGAATATATAATATTGTTCACACACATACCTTGTCTATGTCAAACTGTGTATATGAATGCATACCTTGATGAAGAAGACCTCATACCTTGGGCTGCCACCGTATAGTTGTTGTCAGGCTATTTCCACCATTGAAATTAAGAGATGACTGTTGCTACTTCCACCACTGAAATTCTGAGATGACTGTCATACCACAAAAAGAAAATGGCAATGCTATAGCTGCTTTAGATGCCCGATACGAAAGGAGATATATCTCAGACCAATCACTTTTTCTTCACTGCTGTTTCTTCTTCTCTCAAAACACCCAAGGCTGATCACATCAAGGTCCAAAATAATACTGTTCAAACATACAGAATTTGCTAAAGTCCTCTGTCTGCTGAAATTTCAAATTTGAAGGCCCAAATCTCGCCAGCTTAGCAAAATCGCAGGTGAAAGTTTCTCAGAGTCTCTGAATCTTTGAATTAAAGAAATCGTAAATGGACAACGAATGCTCAGCAAAATCGCAGGCTGTAGATGGGCTTCACAAAGCGAGACTGTTCTGTCCTCAAACAAAATTGGACAGTTCTTTCCTTAAAAAAAAACTCGGGCTTGAGAAATGCAGTAAATACTGTCAAGATTGTGGACTGTTCTGCTAAAACTAGAAAATATATCTCTGTGGAAGAAACTCGGTCTGCTAACACCCACGAATTTCACCCTTGGACTGTTTACTTCTCTTAGCACAAACCAAAAACTAAATCTGTACAAAACCGGGTCTGCAAAAACTCTGTGATTCTTCCACCAGCGAATAAGTCTCGGTTCATGAAGCATCCACATTCAACAACGCGGGCTGGACTTTCATTGCTTTAAGAATTCGGACAACAGAAAAAAATTAGACCGTGTAATAGCCTAGAATTTGAGACTGTGCTGAATTTCTCCTGTAACCCTCGGCACCGAAAATTTCCACACCAGTGAGTAAAATTTCAGAGCTTGTACCGTGAATTGCAGATCAAAAAAAATTGTTGCCGTAGAGAAAAGAAAAAGGTACGGAGTTCTTTCATCTCCAAGTCTTTTAGAAGACCGATGGTAGGATTATTTATAAAGTATGGGAGTTTTTTTATTTTTATTTTTAAAATGAAATAACTTCCCCTTTTTTTGTTCTTTTTGTTTATTTTTGTTTATTTTTAAATGTTTTAACTTTTTAGATAGAAGGACGTTAGGGGTTAATTGAGAATATTAGATTTAATATTTTTCCCCTTTTTGTTTTTTTTTTAAATGTTTTAACGTTTTAGATAGAAGGACATTAGGGGTTAATTGAGAATATTAGATTTAATATTAATATTGTTTTATTTATTAAATATTTTAATTTTTTTATTTTAATATTATTTTTAAATCTTTTATTAAATTTTTTTTTTTTTTAATCTTGTTAATATTTTGATTAAACCAACTTGGGGGTACTTGACCAATCTCCAGGAAGTTCAGGGCTTTTGCCATTGTCCCAAGGGCTCCAAGGGCTTCAGACTTTGGCTTGGACAAAGTCAAAAGGTCTCCTTTGACGCTGACACTTACACATCAAACACAACCCTTAGGGGCTCCACAAGGGGCACCAAGACTCAAATGTTGGCATCAATGACCAGGCACTGTTGGCATCAATGACAACTTAATCAACACATATCCCCCATGAAATGATTCATGGTCTGGGAAAAAACCATTTATTTGCATTTATTCCTTAGACCCAGGTTCAAACCCTTGTTATACGTCAATAAATCCCAAGATATTGGCTTGACATAGGAGGGTTCTGTCAGCAGCATTTGCAATGAAGATGCAGTCTCAGCCAAGATATCTCTTATGGGTAACTTCCAGAACCAAGTTTATGCATTTGTGTGGGGATTTCCTCTTCCTTGGAACCTTACTAACTTGGTCAACCGAAGCCATTGGTTATATTACTTCTCTTATTATGTGCATTTAAGATATTACTCTACTTATTCGTCGGCATAGATTACAACAATACTATAAAGAATTATTGGTGATTCCAACTAACATCAGTGCACCATATGCAGATAAGTACTCATTCATAAATAAATACATACATTCATTCACAACATACATTCATTCGACATAATCACTGCATTCATCAAATATACACATAGACAACATTTAAAGTGGAGACCTATCTGGGAAAAAACTCAAAGCCACTCTTCATCTGGCATGAGAATTATATGGCACCTTTCCTCTGTGTAATCATATTGTAGACCCTATTCTATATATTCTTCTACACTCTACACAGACTTATCTCTCCTCTCATGCTCTCTAGTCTCAGGTCTATGAAGTTTTCATGTCCTTCACTCTACTATCCATCCACACACATCCTGGATCATCAGAAGAATTTTCAATTTAAAATGGGTCTTCCAAAAATAATACAAATTCCATGTCATCATGTATTAGCCAATCAAAATTCTTTAAAATTAAAAAAGGGAGCACCTCTTAAACAATTTTTTAATTTAAATTTGGGGATAGGTATCATAAAAAACTACTTTTTTTTGTTCGTATTTTCGACATATCTCCCTGTGTTTTTACTCAAATTTCAATCAGGAGAGCTCATTGGATGTGGAATTAAATTCTGAATCCAACAAGTACCCACTTGGCATACTTTTGAAGGGCCCCACTACACCAAAAATAAGAAATACTTGAAAAAATGTGATGATGATGTCATCTTCATGGTTTTTCTGGTATTTCTTATTTTTGTGGTAGCAAGGCCTGTCAAAAGGATGCTGAGTGGGTACTCGTTGGATGCAGAATTTAATTCTACATCCAACAAGATCTGCCAATCGAAATTTGAGTAAAAACACAAGGAGATATGTCGAAAATACGAACAAAAAAGTAGTTTTTCTTTTCTTCCTCCAAAATTAATAAATATTATTTTATTAATTTTCCTTAGGAGGTCCATTTTGAGTTGAAATTTACTCTAATGCAAGTCACTCTTCTCTACAACTCTATATATTTTCGACTCTACAAACATGAAACAGATAACCTTGAATAACAAAGACCAACCAGGAATGAACCTGCACACAACTTGGGATCTCCCTTTTATATACTCTTACATGTCGTAATCAACTAACTCTAATTTTTTAGACAATTATTCCTATTCTCATTCATTTTCGTTAAAACTATCAGTAGGAACTATAGGCCAAAAATATAAAGATGCTTTATTCTATAAATCACATGTGACTCTAGTTGACTTCTTACCCGTGATCTCTCGGGTTGTCCTTTTCAACCCCTACATGCCTTCTATCGTGGTTTCTTCCATCGCGTCTGATCTCTTCGCACCTTCCCTTATGTTGCAAAATTCTTCCCTCATGATTGCTTCTATTGTATCTCTTCCTTCATCAGAGCTTCCTCTGTCATGCGACCAGAATCTTCAAATTTCAGAGTAGAATCATGGCTAAATTCTGCCTATCTTTTCCTAGGGCCAAAAGCAACATACTGGATATTACATAAATTTCATCCAAACTATGCCAGTATAATGACACATTAGAAGAACTACTGTGCAAATATGTCAAGTATGCATGGATGCTAGAGTGTCAACAAGTGCTAGATACATTAAAGGATAATTTGGTAATTGAACCAATTCTCATATTCTTTGACTGTACATGCATGTTTCATGTATGTTATCACATATACATTTGCAGCTAGGATACCATGATGAAACATAAAAATCTATCACTTATTATATTTCAAGCTATTTTTCACATGGGATTTTAGCATGGATCATTATAGCCTCAACCATTTTAGAGCCTTGTTCAATAGTGTTTCCTTGCTAGGACTGAGATTCATTAGTTCATTGACATGCTTTCAGTGATGACCTAGTTCATTTTAGCAGAGTAGTAGATCATATATGGTACACATAGTTACAGAGGGGCCCTATCAGTATTAGATTTTTATCATTTAAGCTATATGATATTAGGATCTTATCTAAGAGAATAACAAGCACAACAATCAATCACAATAGACAATGGAAACAAATATTTTCCTCAGGGAAACCATAAAGGATAAAACCCCACAACTTCTTTAGAGATAGAATAAGCACCAAAAGTAAAACCCAAAGATACAAAGATGATCTCTCGACAACAGTTGTCTCTCTCTCTCTTGTCCCAACTTCTGCTCTCTCTTAGTTATGCGCTACAACTGAGTGTGAGTGACTATGTGATAAATAGAGAGGATCACTCTCTATTTATACTAGTTTTTTACTTGAGATTAAGTCACCAGGGCCGACTTCTCTAGGAGAGTCTAATAACCCTAGTGCCCCACAACTGCAGGGACTTTAACCCTTGATCAATAAGGAAGGTTACCCTTTATGACTTTACATGAATTTTTTACATTATTGATTCTCTCGATAGGAACATCGAGGTATGACATGACTTGATTACATTACTAATACTCCATATAGGAACATCGGGGTACAATACATAAGACATACAAGTGAATACATTCCAAGTTACAATTACATAAACACTCCCTCTTAACTAGGAAAGTATTCTCTCGACACACTTCATCAGTACAAGTCTTCTTCACTGGATCATCATCATTGGATCATCATCAAGTATGGATCATTATCAATTCCACTATCATCCATTTTGGATCATCTGGATCATCACTGGATCATCATCAAATCTGGATCATCATCACTACTAGATCATCACGATCAAATGGTGCTATCTCAATTCTACTCATCACAGGAATTTCTATAGAGCCAACCCTTTTTCATGCTGGTTGTAGGCCTATCCTCCAGGTGGGTCTTCATCTTCTTCAACAATTATATCTGACCCATCCAGAAAGGCCCTCCCAACACTTACATCTAACCATGGGAGGAACACATCCGCCACCATGTCAGAAAGGAACTCCCAACACTCACATCTGACCTTGGGATGAACACATCAACCATGTCAGAAAGGCCCAACACTCACATCTAACCATGGGATGAACACATCAACCATGTCATAAAGGTTCAACACTTATATCTTACCATGGGATGAATAAATCAACCATGTAAGAAGGGCTGAGCACTTATATTTTACCATGGGATGAACACATCAACCATGTAAGAAAGGCTCAACACTCACATTTGACCATGAGATGAACACATCAACCATGTCAGAAAGGCTTAGAACTCACATCTGACCATAGGATGAACACATCAACCATGTCAAAAAGGATCAACACTTATATCTTACCATGGGATGAACAAATCAACCATGTAAGCAAGGCTCAACACTTATATTTTACCATGGGATGAACACATCAACCATGTAAGAAAGGCTCTGCACTTATATCTGATCATGTGGGATGAACACATCCCACAGTCACATCAGAATGGCTCTGTACTTATATATGACCATGGCATGAACATATCAACCATGTCAGAAAAGCTCACGAACTCATCACTTCCCTTTGGAGGGAACCTCGATCTGGAGAACACCAAGCTTTTCCCTGAAGTACTCAAACTTCACTATAGCTAATGGTTTGTTTAACACGTTAGCTATCTGCTCGTCCATCACAACATACTGGAGCTTCACTGCTACTCTCTACACCATATCCCTGATATAGTGATATTTGATCTCGATATGCTTCGACTTGTCATGGACCACTGGTTTCTCTGACAACTTCACATAACTTTGTTTGTCACAATATATGCAAGTAGCATCCAACTGGAGATCAAAAAAATCAGATAGTAGCTTCCTAATCCACACTGCCTCACAACTAGCTGAACAAGCTACAACATACTGCGCTTCGGCTGTACTTAGTGCCACATAGGATTGCTTCCTACTAAACCATGAGATCATACCTAATCCCATACTGAAGTAGCACCCTGAAGTGCTCTTCCTATCAATGGAACTTATTGCCCAATATGAATCCACATAACCTTCCAGGTTAATCTTCTGATTCGACTGATACTTGAGCCCATAATCAACTGTACCCTTCAAGTACCCTAGAATATGCTTTGCAGCAATCAAGTGAGCATGTCTCAAATATGTTAGGAACTGTCTCAATGTGTTCACAACAAAGCAAATATTTGGTCTCATATTCATCAGGTACATCAAGGACCCAATCATTTGACGATGCCATAGGTACATCAAGTACCCAATCATCACTCAATAGCTTCAAGTTTGATGCCATAGGTGTGGTCATGGCCTTGCAGTCCATCATTCCGAACCTCTTTAGGATCTCTACTACATACTTCCATTGTCCCAGGGAGATTCCATCCGCATTCTGCCACACCTCCATGCCTAGAAAGTAGTGCATCATACCCAAGTCCTTCATCTCAAATTCAACAACCAGCTTCCTCTTTGTGTCTACATTCAACCCATCTGCACCTATTAAAAATAGGTCATCTACGTACAGTAGGAGCATCACTGGGTTCCCTTCTTCAACCTTGTATTAAAGGTTGGAATATGATTTACTCTTGGTAAAGCCCAAGCTAGTCAGGAAGATGTCAATTATGTCATACCATGTCCTGGGTGACTGTTTCAAACTGTACAGGAATTTATTCAATTTACACACATGAGTCTCACTGTCATGTGTCTCAAAACCGAGTGGCTACTCCACATACACTTCCTCTTCTACTACACCATTTAAGAAGGCAGTCTTGACATCCATCTGGTGTACCTTCCATTTCATGACTGCAGCTAGAGAAAGTACTAATATGATGGAAGTGTATCTGGCTATAGGTGCAAAAGTCTCTTCATAATCTATTCCTTCTTTCTGGGATAAACCGCGAGCCACAAATGTTGCTTTATATTTCTCTATGCTACCATCTACATCATGCTTTGTCTTGTAGATCCACTTGGAAGTCACAACAAAATTCCCCTCTGGTCTTGGGACAACACCCCAAACATCATTCTTCATGATCGACTGGTACTCCTTGATTATAGCATCCTTCGACTCCTTCTTCTCTGCTGCTTCTTCATATTTGGAAGGTTCTTTGTCGATGATGTCACATAATAAGGCTACATATCTGAAGTAGGACCTAGTTCTCTTTCTTTCTCTGTTCGTTTCTTTTGGAGCCCCATATCTTTATGCACCTTGGATAGACTCTCGTACCCATGTAGGTTTCCTCTTGTGAGGATTCTTCTCTTGAGGTGGATCTATTGGTTCCTGAGGTTCTTCCATTTATCGATCTTCTTCTGGAGTTGCTTCATTCATAGTTGTATTACAGATTCTGGGTACTTCTGATTCTTCAGAGTCTTCAACAAGTCTTTTTCTGGACTTGATGTAAGCCGAGTCTTCATCAAATGTTACATCTCTGCTGATGTCGATATTCTTGAATCTTGGGAAGTATATTCTGTAAGCCTTCAAGTTCTCAGAGTATCCCACAAATATACCCTTCTTTCCTAAAGGATCTAACTTTGTCCTATTTTCTTTTGGAATATGTATGTACACTGGACAGCCAAATATTCTTAGATGACTGACTTCTGGTTTCTTTCCAGAAAAGACTTCTTCAGGTGTCTTGTTATCGAGTACTCTATGTGGAGTATGGTTCTATACATACATAGCTGTCCTGGTAGCTTCTGCCCATATATGCATAGGAAGGTCTTGATCATGAAGCATTGCCCTTGCTGCTTCCATGATTGTTCTATTATTTCTTTCCACAACCCATTCTGTTGTGGATTATATGGAGTGGTCAACTCCTTCTTAATAACTGAATCTCTACATAATTCTTTGAATTCATTTGATGTGAATTCTCCGCCATTATCTGATTGAAATATCTTGATCTCATTCTCTGTGTGGTTCTCGATCAAGGCTTTGAATTCTTTGAATTTGCTGAATACTTCATCCTTGTTCTTCATGAATTATATCCATGTCATCCTAGAAAAATCATCAATGAAAGAAACATGATATACATATCCGCTTAGAGAAATGGATGACATTGGAATGCATACATCGGAGTGGAGGATTTTCAAGATTCCTTTTGCCTTGCTCTCGCTACTTGGAAATGTCTTCTTTCTGTTCTTTCCTTTCACACATCCTTTGCATACACCTTGATGTTTTTCCTGCATTTTCGGAAGACCTTCAATAGATTTTATTGCAAGTGGTAGTGCCCTCTAGTACACATGTGCAAGCCTTCTATGACATAGTTCATTTGGTTCTACTGAGTCATGAACCAAAGCTTGTTCTGATTGGCCCTTCAATTTGTATAGTCCTCCCTCTTGTTCTCCAATTACTACTGTATCATCGATAGTATTTCCTTTTGGCCACATGAGGACTTGGCCATCTATAAATGCAACCCTCATGCCTTTTGTGTCCAATGCAGAGATGGAGAGAAGGTTCTTCTTTAGTCCTGGTACAAATAGGACATCCTTCATCTTTATAGACTTTCCAGATTCTAGTTTGCAGGAGGATTCATGACTACCTTTTATTGGATACTGGTAGTCATCCCCAAGTTTCACCTTGTGGGATGATTCATGTTCTGATAGTCTCACAAAGGATTCCTTAAATCTCGTCATGTGTTTGGAAGCACCACTATCTATAAGCCAATCATTGCTTCCATGTGATAAAGTTCCCATGAGGGAAGATATCAGAACATATTCTTCATCACTTGAAGAATCATCACTTTATTGCTTGCTTCTCTTCTTGGGAGGTTCATCATCCTCTACAATGTTAGCATGATGTCTTTTCTTGTTTCCCTTCTTCTTGTGAGAGCCATTTTTGTTCCCAGGACAATCTCTAGCATACTGTCCTCTTTCATCACATGTAAAGCATCTAAATTTAGGTATATTCTTTTTAGATCTTCTAGGATGAGAGTGCTTACCTTGGTGATGGTCTGTTTTTCTCTTCTTGGATTGTACTGTGAGAGCTTGATCTTCATTTCCCATATTTTCTTCTCGAGCTACTATTCGAGCTTTTTCTTGTGAGCATTCTTCCCACAATCTGCTAAACTTGATTAGTTTCTTCCTGGCACAGATCCCTTGAATGAAGGAGTCCCATGATCTGGGGAGACCATTTAAGGTGGTCATTACAATCTCTGCATTCTCTACATCTTCATCTACTGCTTCAAGTTGCTCCTTGATCTAAGAGACCCTTGTAAAGAAAGATTGTATAGTCTCCGCACTTTGGATATTTACATTCTTCAATTGATTTCTTAGAGTCATCTTCCGATTTATGTTCTTCCCTTCAAATAACTTGGTTAGGGAATCAAACATCTCTTTGGGTGTCTTTAGGGAGGACACTTGAGTTATAAGGTGATCCTTGATTGAATCAATAATAATCCTCTTAGCCATGACCAATTTATTTTTGCGTAAGGCCTTAGCCTCATCTCCCTCTGGAACTGGAACCTCTTCACTTATGTAGGAGTCCATTTCATTTGCTTCCAGGACCAGGGAGATCCTATACTTCCAGGCTCGGAATTTGTCAGCTCCCTCAAGCTTTTCATCAAGCTTGGTATGATGAGACATCTTAACAGAGAACCTCAAATGGAAATACAAAAGATTTAGATCTTACCAGTTTAAGATGGCTGAAGTGAATATGGAGCTGGATTTCTGCAGAGCTGGTTTTATGGTTCAGGAGTAGATTAGGGTTTGACTTTCTGGGAGTTCTACCCAACCAAAAACTTCATTTTTGATCTCTAAACTTCGATTTTGTGGAGGAGATCAATCCTAGCCTAGGCTCACTCAAAAATTCCACTTTTGTGGAAAGCCCTAATTTCCTGCTGTAGTGTCAGGTCAAAAATTGAAAATCCTCAAAATCAGATTCCACTTCGACAGAAAGATGCGCCCTAGAGAGGAGAGTTAGCCTAGCCTCCTTTTGCGGATGATATGTGGAGAGAGATCCAAAAAATAGGAAGCCCTAGCTTCAGCAGCTGCATAATGTCTTCTTCTCAGGTTAGCTTTGATACCATGTTAGATTTTTATCATTTAAGCTATATGATCTTAGGATCTTATATGAGAGAATAACAAGCACAACAATCAATAACAATAGACAATGGAAACAAATATTTTCCTCGGGGAAACCATAAAGGAGAAAACCCCACAACTTCCTCAGAGATAGAATAAGCACCAAAAGTAAAACCCAAATATAAAAATATGATCTCTCGATAGCAGTTGTCTCTCTCTCTCTCTTGTCCCATCTTCTTCTCTCTCTCAGTTATGCGCTACAACTGAGTGTGAGTGACTGTGTGATAAATAGAGAGGATCACTCTCTATTTATACTATTTTTTAACTTGACATTAACTCACTAGGGCCAACTTCTCTAGGAGAGTCTAATAACCCTAGTTCCCCACAACTGTGGGTACTTTAACCCTTGATCAATAAGGAAGGTTACCCTCTATGAATTTACATGAATTTTTTACATTATTGATTCTCCTGATAGGAACATTGGGGTATGACATGAATTGATTACATTATTGATCCTCCCGATAGGAACATCGGGGTACAATACATAAGACATACAATTGAATACATTCTGAAGTTACAATTACATCAACAATCAGATGGAGACATGTATATGTGGCGAGATCAGGTATATGTTTCCTTGGTTTGTTTTTGCTCTATGATGTATGTTAAACACCTAGGATTGTCTTGTTAGGATGATCATGGTGAACTATGCTTATATATATACTAATGCTTGAACCTGTCCTAAGACTGATCAAAGTAATTGATGTTGAAGACTATTGCTCATGCCATGCTTTACACAAATGATTAAACTTTAGTGCTGTGTTGGTTCCATGTATCATTTGTCCCCATTCATCTAGTTCATCCATTATTTGATTTCATCCCATGACTTAGATTGAGTGAGACTTGTGAGATTAAAAACCTTTTTCCCCATATTGACCTCTATGCATGATAAACTCCATGTTATTATGTGTCTTTGGATATGAAGTATGTTGCTTGTAAAGTGTGGTTGGGTTCACTAGGTAGTTCTCCTTTAGTCCTCAAAACAAGTGCTCCTCACAACAATGTAGCTAAACACTAAAGAATTGGAATGCATAAATGCTATATCTAAATGATGAAAAAGTATAAATGTTTAAATCATAGTTAGTGGACAAGGGGTTTAGCACTCATTCTTTGTATAATGTAAGGTTCATCTGTCGTCCACAGGGGCACCATGTTACACTAAAATCTTGTCATGATGAGCCATGTGTCAACCTTATTCCTAATCCCTAAAGTTTCTCTGGCTAAAGTGCATTGAGTTTGAACTTTCCCCTAGATCTTTTTGCTCCTCTAGGAGGGATGGCACTCTTTATCCTAAGGAAAGGTGCACCAACACCCTTTCCCTTCATGCAAGGAGTGCCACTAGCACTCTTTCTCCTCATGCAAGGTGCACATGCGCTCTGTCTCCTATAGCAAGGTGCACCAACAAAGTTTAGAGGGAAAAAAGAGAAGTTTCGAGTCCCTTCTTGAAGGTGGATGAGGTGGAGGATCATCCCTACCTTCTAGGTGAGGTGGCATTCGGTTCCCTAACCTATGGAGAAGATCCATTAGACCCCTCCTCCTAATCCTCCACGTACTCTATCCCTTTAGCCTTATAAATTGAACCCTCTCTCCATTGGGAAAGGAGGAAGGACTATGGTACTCTTATGCTGGTAGAATTTCTAGGTGATCCCTATCATCCTTTGGGAGGAAAGATCTCATCCTTTGGGAGGCTACTATCATCCTTTGGAGGCTTGGCTTGTCTTGGAATTTTGGATGGAATATTGCAGCATTAAGGCCATGTTGTGATGTTCTTTCCTTTGTAATTCTATGTATCTCCTTGATTACAGTAATGCAAAAATATTTCCATAAATGTTATTGTGTTGATGATGTTTAGAGATTTCTTTCGTAACTGTTAGCTTAGTTCAATTCATGTTTAGATACGCATGTACTAATTGATTGTTTCCACTTTCTCTATAGTGTTTTGTAGCTCAATATCTAAAGGCTCTGGAGCTTGGATCAACACATAGAGAAGAGGATTTGCAAACCTCAAGTAAGTAATATATCTATTAACTTGCATTTCTATTTGATCTAGGAAAGTATATTGTATTGTGTACTTGATTTTCTCTAGATCCACTTGGACTAGGGAAATCATGCTTGAGTCCACTTGAGTATATTGATCCGCAAACACAGTAGGATGAGGCAAACCCATCAAGGCTATGGACTACTCGCTGGCAGTGGGGATAGGCCTTAGTCATTTACTGGAGCGTAGAATGATTTCCAGGGCACCTGCTCTTGTAGGATGTCTACTATCTTATGATAAAGTGAAATTTATTAAAAATATCAAAGGTCAAAGGATGAGAACTCACTATTTGTATAGTGTTCAACTCATTTTCCCCCACATGGAAACATGGTGGGACTAGCCTATAAAGGTTATGTATTTTTCAGTATTGGAGCCTAGAAGGTTTTTCAGGGCACCTTCCTTTGAAGATTGACATGTATTAAAAATTAGTGCAAAGGAAAACTTTCTAGAGTCTGAAGGAGACAAGCCCAAGTACTTTATCCATATGTGAGACACCACCATCCCCTATTGATACTTGTCATGCATATGAAATTGTGGTTGAGTGTATTGGATATCAGTTAGAGAGATCATATTTTCAAAGTTAATTAAGATTCATTCCCATCTATATTAGCCTTGTTTTCCACCTTTTCCCAACACTAGCATACTGTTTAAACTTTGTAAGCGTGGCATGCACAAGAGACTTCCAGAAGGTTCAATAATATTTCAAAATGCACAGGTATATCTTAATTATTATTATTATTATTATTATTATTGTCACCATGATTATGAATAACATGACTTAATTTGGGTTTTGATATACACCATTGGAGCATTTCTTACCTTAGATACACACAGGATCATATTAATACATTATCTCACCTACATTTTGGGTACTTTGACCTGGTTAACCCAGCTAACCAAGTTAAACACGATTCCCAAGGGAGTGAATAAAAAAGAATCAATGCTTATATTTGTCCCAGACATGCCCGATACCAATACCGCGGTTTTAGTTTTGATATTTTGGCCTTAGATCTTATGATCAATGATTATTATCGCTTTATTATTGGCCAAATGATCAATTTTTATTCTAGATGGTAGTGATTTTGGTTCTCCTAGAGAATTGTAGTGTTCCATGGGGTGTGAGTAGTCACTTATACCATTATTCTGTGTCTCTAGATCATCCAATAGAATCAGTCTTCGCTAATTCTCATCTTGGACAGAGTTATGGTGATTTTATTCAGTTCGAGAGGATGTACCACCAAAAAATGAACTAAGGAATTCGCAGAAAAAATTGATTTGGCCTGTTGGGTCAAGGAAATGGCTTGGAAACTTGTCAAATGATGTATTTTGGTTCCATGTACAGTTCTTTAGTAGTTTTAGTAAGCATTTTGTCTGAATTATTTTATTGTTGGCTCAGTCAGTGAGGACGTCCCCCAAGGGGCGCCCCTCAATTTGGCCAAATGATGTATTGTATGGTTATATATTATGATATGAGGTTGTAATGGGGACTAGGGTTAATTAATCCCCTATTGAACCCCCTTTGATGTGTTATCATGATCACATACTATGTTATATTTTATTTAGACTTGGACAAGGTGTTATTGGGAAAAGGTGCGCCCCCCTTGATCTAGTCAATGTGATCCATGTGTTGATCCTTGTAAAGTTAATATCCACTGTTGATGATGTTATAATATCAAATGTATGATGAAAAATTAATTTACGGTTTACATCTCTCCAAAATTTATATAAAGACGAGACCCCCCCATTGTAAAGCATGAGCTCTTACATTGTAATATTTGACTAAAGATATTTTTTGGGATTCATTACTTGTGTATTCATGGATGAATGATGTGATGATGATTTAAACTATTTATCTCTTACACTCATATTGTTTTGAGATAGCATCTTGTATTTTTTGTACCCATTTCGATTTGCAGGAAAAGAAGGTGATTTGGAGAAGGGGCACATTGGTAAAGCTTCACACTGACGTTTGACATCAGATTAGGTTTTGACAGTGAGTGATTATTTATTTATGACTCTTTTCTTATTTATTATTATCTTCTACTTTGAATATACCAATTTATTTGTCATTACTTATTGGTTTTCCCTTCGTGTGACATGTAGAGAGGACGCTAGGGTCACCGGGAAAAGCGTTTGCATCAAGATATTCCCTGTATTTCTCATTTAAGATACGAGGAAGCAATACTCATCATCCTTTAAGGTACCTACATATTCAAGTTAATTTTCTCAACTTATTTCTCGGTATTTTATTTTTCATGCATTGCCCATCATCCATTTTTACTGAAAAACCCTCTTGTAGAAAATAGGAAAAATCATCGGGACACTTTTTACTTTGAAAATCAAAATTTCATGATCTGTGTTTTGACGAAAATATTGAAAAACCCTCTCCCTCTCCTAGGATTCAAATTCAAAATCCATCTTCCCATCCTAAAGTGGCACTAATCCCTAGGAAAAATTCCCATCTTGTCTTGTCAACAATTTTCTGAGTTTTGGTATTTCCTGGTTAACTATCATATCTATCATCCAAGCATCAAGATAAGTTTGTTAGAATCTGTGATTCACTATCAAATCCAACTTTGGGTATTTTTCCCAATTTTCATCTAAACCCCCCCAGGGTTCTAGATTTGATCATTGGAGTTAAGACACGAACTCTAGATCTGTTAACCAAATTTACTAGCCACTCAACGATTTGACCCGAGAATACTTCCAACATATTTTATCACTTGGGATTTCCTTAATTTATGGCTTTATCCTTAAATATAGGGTTCACAACAATCACCTTACGTATTATGTGCATTTAGTTTCATCTCGTGGTTTAATTAAGGTCTTTCCTTTCAGGATAGGTCTGTGTCTCCCCCTATGTCACTTGGGAATTCATTGGCATAAGGCAAAACATATCCTATTCGGAGTGACAACCATCCATTTGTTTGGGGGTTAGGGTATTCGTAGTTCGTGGCTTTGGTTTCCTATCCCCTCTACCATCCTCTATAGGATCACTATACGGGGTAGCTACAAGAACCATAATAAAAAATTTCGGTTTGTATCTCTCCTTCGACATTTTATTTTCGGTGCACATGACAATTCATGTTGAAATATTGTAACTTCGAACAATATTATAAATGTATTTTACTGATGTAACCCAATAGAGATGTCTTATTCCTTTGTAGAGATGTTACTATTGTATTTGGTCATCATAGATTCATGATTTATAACCTCCATTGTAAGTCGGGTCAATACTACCCCAATGGATATAATACAATACTGTTTTGATTCTTCCTAGGGAAAGTTAGCCCAGTTATTTTAGTGGGGCTGACTTGTTCGGGTAAAATTTAAGTGACATATACAGTATAAATAGAGGAGTTGTGTTCCTCATTTTAACACACATACTCACTTGTGTATAACACATAGGATAGAGATAGAGAAATAACAGCAAGGAGGAGGATCACATGTTTTGGGGTTTTATCTTATACATCTATATAGAGGAAGTTTTGCTGGGATTTATTCCTGTTGAGGGTTTCCCAGGATATATCTGTGTCTATATTGTGATTGTGTTTCTTTCAGTGATTCTGAATATGATAATATTGTGAATTTGGATTACACACTAATGATATATAGCTAAGAATATGAAATGTTAACATGGTATCCGAGCTAGCCTGAATAGAACATCTTTCACAAGGTGAAACTCTTTCTCCTCTCCCTTTGACAGGAAATTAATGTTTCTCCAAAATTTAGTATTTTCAATATCTATTTTCATAGAAATTTTCACCTCCCTAGAGTGCATATATTGATCCCTAGATCAAATTTTTTGAGTGGTGGATCTCTAGGAATTCCAAACCCTAGTTTGGCCCTGAACCAAAAAACTACAAAAAACCAGAACCAGTGATGTCAGCCCCACCTTGGTGGCATGATTTTTACACCTATGAGATCAAACAAATGAAATTCATAGCATGGACAGACTTTAAACCCTTCTTGACAATCAAATTTCTATGTTAAACCTTCTTCTACAACCCTAATCCTTCCATTTTTGGGTTTCCGCAACTATCTGTTTCACCTTCCAACTTTCCGCAATTTTCTGTTTCTACACCACCCTTTCTACATGCTCTCTTTCGAAATGGGATTTCCGCATTCACCTTTTCCAAAATACGGGATGCGACTTTACAACTTTTATTTTTTAATTGAACTTCCGCAATTAATTACGGCCACAACAGTCTATCCCGCATGCGGATTGCAGAACTTAACTTGTCAACTTTCCAAGTTCTCGAACTTTTGGACTTCCAGCCTTTCCACTCTTGCAAGCCTCTTCCCAAACATTTGATCTACTGCGGGGTGGATCTTGACTGTCGATCTGTATTTTGATGCGGATCTGTCCTAGACCATCTGATCTTTTGCGAAATGTTTTTTGGTCGTTGATCTCTGACCAAGTGCCCAATTTCATTTTTCTTTACGGATCTACGTCCCTTTGCTACGAAAATTAATTACGACCATTGATATTCTCCAAGATATATTTCCATCGTACGATCGTAAGTTATCTAGGAGATTGGTTTAGGAGTATCTTGGGTGAAACTCCTGTTTGCGGAATTCTTCCTTAGCAATAGATATGTTCCTATGACGATCTCGACCATTAAACCTGCACAAACTTAAACCTTAATTACTATCGATCCTTGTAGTGATCGATTTACAGATACCGAACCTGAAACAAGGTTAATTTGAGATAAAATCCCTTCATGAAGTCTTACTAATCAAATTCTTCCTTTGATTGATTAGAGAATCGATTAATCGATCTCTGTTTTACTCACTTTTAGAAACCCTAAATTCACACGCAGGCTTATCATTATTAACACGGGATTTAACCAAACATTCAATTCATGAAGTCACACACTCAAACACAATTGAATTTACACACATAGAGATTATGCAAAAGAGGATTTTTCGTTCACATGCTGAAATTGTACATACAAATTTGTTTCAGAACCTATGTTCTGATCTCCTTGGGCTTGATACATCTTTAAATGGCCTTGCTTGAGCCATATTTACTCAGTTCTGGCTACTTGTCTTTCTCCTATATTTTTATGTTTGTCTCTTCTATCTATGCCTCACAGGCTTACATATATATATCTACAACAATATTCATGAACCATTCTAGTTCAGATCCATAATCCACTCAATAATCCCTAATCTTCTGCTAACTAATCCTAATTACAACAAATCCTCTAACCTATCCTATGAATCAATACCATTAGACGAGGGCTTTGTTACAATGAATCATCAATTGACCCAATGACTCACTCATCCTCTTAGTGACTCAGCATCTATCTAGAATCAAATAAAACATAGGTTTATTTACAATGTGATGGCTCAAATACCATCAATTCATAATTGAAGACCCCTTCTAGGTCTCATCCAACATTTAACTTGGAATTTGAATGGAGAGTAGGATGCTCCTGCATCAGACTCGCTAGGAAGAAAGAAATATGACCTCCTCATCATAACCTTCCTTCTTCAGTATTCCTAGATCCAAAACCTTGTTCTGTAACTAATCATCCATCTCATCGTGTTGTTCTGTCTTTGTCATCTTCAATTCTCCTAGTTTCCAAATTTTCTGTTGTAATGCTCCACTAGCTTTGCTTCTGCAATATTTTTCTGTCATCCGTCCTCTGCCACTATTTTGTCTATTTGCTCTACTGATGTAAATCTTCATTTTTTATTCATTCCTTCTCTAAGACATATTCACCATCATCAACCTTAGTTATTCAATCTACATGTCCAATCTATCCTTTGACTGGTACACCTGCATCTTCTTCTCTTGAAACTATTGTTTTCCTCTTGACTCTCTACTGCTATCCACTAAATTACAAGATAATCCAATGTTTTGACCTTGTATTTTTCTAATGCTTCAATAAAACATTAAGCAGTCATCATTATCAATCCTTGGATTAATCAACCAATCTTTCATCATTTCTAATGAGGCAAATAATTATTCACTTATACAAATATATTCACCAGAAAACTTGGTAAATCAAATGAGCCATAATAATGTATAAATTGATGATAGGATAAAATATATGACAGATGATTACAATGGTTGATAACCCACCTATTAAATAAGGCTTGGGAATTGTGAGTGAAAGGTCATGTCCTTTCATGTTAAGTATAATTAATTATGTTTGTTATTAATTATTTAATTATTATATTTATTTTAATTTGTTACATTGCCCTTCCCTTAAGGGAATCTTTGTCCTCAAAGACATATTGACTTTAATGTTTGATTCTCTTTAATCTGTCGTCTCAGTTTTTTTTCCCTTTTTGTATTTGCGACATTTGAGGAAATGAGCCGATACGAATTACGGATTCTCCAGGAGAATTGTCGCATCGTATCTGCTGTGCTCCATCCTAGATCTATTTTTATCGAAGCTCTGAGATATTTTTGTGCGATGATTCGTCTCAATTGTTGCTTAGTATGTCGATATTTTCGCATGTCCACATAAGTCTTCTATGAATATTCATTTTGACCCTGTTGTTGGTCAAAATGACGATTATAATTAGGATGTCTATAAGGTGTAGGTGTTGTTTGTTCTTCTTTCTTTTGGATTGCGATGAGGACTGTCTTCACTTCCTTGATTTTATTTTTGGATGCATTTTCCTGGATTTGTGCTTCTTGGTTTTCCAATAGATTATTATGACTCTAAATCATTTCGATTCTTTCATCTTGCGACTTTTTTTCAATTTCTAACTCCTTGATTTGGTTCTATAGTTCCTGATTACGATTATTTAGACATTGGTTTTATTCTTGCTTTTCTAGTATTTTTCCTTCGAGGTCTTCACTGGAGTGTTCCCTCTTGCTCCTGTTTTTCAATTTTTTTATTTTTGTAATCAGGGTTTTGTTATGATTTCTTAATTTGAAAATTTCTCCATAATTGTCGGATATTGTTTTATTACTCTTTGTGATCTCCAACTTGTGTTCCTTTTTAGAGTCGTTGTTTTGTTGTTGAAGAAATTTTATCTGTTGTCGATACTGGTTGACCATTGATTCTTGATCATCTAATTTCTGTCGTATGTGCGTTAGTTCTTCATCTTTGTCATTAACAATTTTGTTCAAGCATATTATTTCTGCTTCGTAATCACTTATTTCTTTCTTTATATCTTATTTTTTAGTCTCTGATTGAAATCATTTTCGTCTTTTAATTTCTCGCTTTGGGACGACAATTTTTCGATATGATTTTTCTGGTCGAATTTTTTTTGTTCCTTGCACTCTTTTTGTATCTTATGTAATTTAATCAGTACTTTTGATTTCATATTCATGTCTTGTAATTCTTCATTGTCTCTTCGATAGCGCTTTAATTTGGCTTCTCATTTCTCTATTTGTACTTGCATATCAACTCCCATGGTTTCTGACTTCTTTTAATGATAGATGGCTATCGACTTATTGACGAGTCTTCCTTAGATTTTGGTTTCTTTGACGATATATAGTTTTGGCTATGATAGATGGCTATTGATTTCTTGATGAGTCTTCATTGCGCTCTTTTTGTATCTTTTGTAATTTAATCAGTACTTCTGATTTCATATTCATGTCTTGTAATTCTTCATTGTCTCTTTGATAACACTTTAATTTGGCTTCTAATTTCTCTATTTGTACTTGCATATCAACTTCCATGGTCTCTGACTTCTTTTAATCATAGATGGCTATCGATTTCTTGACGAGCATTCCTTGGATTTTGGTTTCTTTGACAATATATAGTTTTGACTTCTTATCTTGTTTTCTTTCACTTCTTCGATGATAGAAGATCTTCCTTTTTTTTATACTGTCTTCTTCTTTTTATTTTTTATAATAATAAATATTAATTTATTTAATTAATATTAATATTATTATTTTATATAAACTATATAATATTTGTATATAGTTCTTTTTTAAAACAAATATTATAATAAAGAATTATAATATTTGATATATATATATTTTTCAATATATTGTTATAAATATATATTATATTACAATATATTGAAATAATATATTTTATTATATTATCTTATAATATATTTTTTTTGTGTAGGTATTGGGGAGTGACAGCGTGAGGAATGGCGGATGGAGGAGGAGGCGATGAGGATAGAAGATGTGGTAGAGGAGGTGGCGAAGGGTGGTAGGAGGTGGCCGATTGAGGGGAGTGGAGGAGAAATCACAGCGTGAGAGTCTGCGCAAGGGAGCTGCGCAGGTGGGAGGGAAGGGAGGTGGAGCAGGCATCACGACATGAAGGAGGACGTGGGGATGGAACGTGGTGGGAAGGTGGAGCAGGTGTGCAGTGTAAAGCAGTATGCAGGTTGGGTGCGAGGAGGAGACCACACGCGTGGGCATTGACATCTGGTGCAGCGAGGTGGACACGGTGGAGGGCCGCGTGGTGGATGTAACACATAGGATGGTAGAGAAGGGAAATATTTGAATAGAGGTGGATCAATGGCATGAGGGATATGGGGAGGGAATGGAGCAGCAACGAAGCACGGGGAGAAGAGGAGAGAATACTCCAATTGTTTTTTATTTTATAATAATAATTTTTTTTAATTTAATATATATATATATATATATATTTTCTTCTTCGTGTAGATGGCCAAGGGCCTTTTGGTTTGGTCAAAAACCAAAAATGAGAGAAACTGTCAATATGATGGTTAATAGCCTGAAATCAGTGAGGCCCAAGGAAAGGTTAGCTCTGATACCAAATGAGGCGAATAATTATTCGCTCATACAAATATATTCACCAGAAAACTTGGTAAATCAAATGAGCCATAATAATGTATAAATTGATGATAGGATAAAATATATGATAGATGATTACAATGGTTGATAACCCACCTATTAAATAATGCTTGGGAATTGTGAGTGAAAGGTCATGTCCTTTCATGTTAAGTATAATTAATTATTTAATTATTATATTTATTTTACGTTTGTTACATCTAACTCTTCATCATATTTCCTGAGGTTAGAAACATTTTCTTTGTCTCCATTAGCCAACTCTACAACAACAAATTCCTTTAGGTACTAATCAACCCTTTGAGACAATATAGTCTCTTCCTGTGTCATGACATATCTCTTCCCCTCTCTGTCAGCAACATCACTATCCAAATATACAAGAGTTCTCTTTTGTTTATCACCATGAGACCATGTCATCTTGTCCTTCAATCCCAGAACAAACTTCTGGCTTAGGTCTATGTCAAGAATACATGGATACTCTTCTTCTTCTTCTTTTACCTCTGGGACGACCTCATAAGGTTCATCACATGTTATTCCTACAGATATACACAATTCATTAATTTCAAAAATATTGAAATTTTTATCTCCCATTGACTTTCTTATCAGCATATTCTCTTGCCAATTTGAACTCTCCCAAGAGTTCACGAGACTTTCATGTAGTCCCTCTTCTGCACCATTTTCTTCTAAGATGATTTTATGTTCTTCTAAACAATAGTGAACATATTCTTCTATTAATGGTCTAATTTTTATTTTTCCTTTCTTCCTCAAAGCATCCATCCTATGCTTCACAACCTGCACAGACACATATTTTAAGTGTTCTTCAATACCTACAGTCATACACCAATAATCAGTTTCAAAAATATGAGACTCTGAAGTCCTTGTTGATATTTCCTCTGGCATCCCACTATTGTGTTGGTCCAAACACAACATCAATCTATCACCATCACCAATTTCTCCAATGGTCTGATATACAGGCTGTATACACTCTTTAACTCTCTCCTTCACCAGAATACAATTATGATCCTTCCTTGTAGAAGTATCTTTGCACATTTCTTTTTCTTCCTTCATCTTCAGATCATCTTTAACTGACTGTGTTCCTCCATCAAGCAACTCATCAATGAGTTCCTTTTGCTGCAATACTTCAGACCTTTCTTCATTTGAGAGACTATCTTCATCATATTTGACTTCATCAAATTTTAAGACAGTTTCAAAGGACTTCCCATCAGTTGCAACAAAACCTGCAATCACAAACAACTCATCAGTCTAACAAAAAAGATCTTTTGGTCTCATTTAGAATCATAGTCATCTCCTCCATAAGTTTATCTGTATTCTTTACAGAATTTATGAGACTCTCAATTGGTCTCCCTTTTTCTACTTCATCATCCTCTCCAAGCAAAGGACCATGTTCACACAATATGAAACCTCCATATTAAATTCAACTTCCCTGAGTTCTTTCTTCAATTCAGAAAACATATTTTGCTATAGCTTCACCTGTAGTGAATTCCATCTTACCTCCCTTTTCATGACCCAACCATACCTATGGTTTTCTTCTTTATCAACTTGCATATGCTTCTAAAGCACAAAATGTCTTTTTCTAACTCTAGCAATTCTCTTCTACATCTTTCTTGTCTTTCTTTCTTCTTTCTTTTTTTGTGGCTTTCCTCTGAACGCCTACAATGACCTTCAATAGTCATTGTTTCTATCTCCCTCTCTTTTGTGAACTTCATCATGTCCAATTGTGGACTGCTTTCCTAAGCCTCCCTCAACAAGTCTCCACACTTGTCTATTATACCTCAACAAGTTATCTATCCTTGAGCTTGTCCTTTTGGTATCTCTAGTTCTTCTCCTCTAGAACCTTTTGAGCATCTCCTTTGCTCTAATGTTTTGCTTTGCAGGTCCACTCCTCTTTTTTGAGAACATGTACTAGTCCTCTTTTGTCCAACCTCTGTTGGATTTCTCAGGTTTTGCCACTACTTATTCTTTCCTCTTCTCAAGAACTTCTCTGGTATTTGCTGCTATCAAATATTTCCTATATAACTAGAGTTAAATACAAACATCAATAAATCCATACCTTTAGACTTTGCACTTGTACAGTTGGCTGAAAATATCTCCACTGTTATCTTCAAAAGATATTCTTCTTAATCTTTTTCATTTGCACTCTCCTTTCTTGTCTCCAAATTATAGCCAATGTCTGTAATTTCTCCTACTGCAGAGCTTATACTCCTCCTCCCCAATATATGCTATGATCCCTTGCACACGACTAAACATACACCCTCACAACTATCGGTCTTCAAATTCAATAAAAAATTGCAGAAATTCCTTACCTTTGCTTTCTTCAATTGCTCAATAGTAGTTTGACTCAATACTCTTCCCATGCATCATAAATTCATGCTTATACTTGTCAAATCATATCCTTCCAAAGGATTTATTATGTATTCCCCCATGGCTAATCATCAAATTTAACCACACATCCTCTGTCTACAATCAATTCTAAATACTCTCACTTGACTAACCCTCTCAATACAATTGTTAGTATTTAACTTCAAAATGAATTGAAATTAGAAATTTATTTACCGCTTACGTAGAATCCTTGTTCTGCTTTGATACCAAACTTATTCCAACCCTTCCTTGGTGGCATGCTTTTTCCACCTATGAGATCAAACACATGAAATTCATAGCATGGAGGGGCTTTAAACCCTTCTAGACAGCCAAATTGTTGTGTTAAACCTTCTTCTGCAACCCTAATCCTTCAATTTTTGGGTTTCCGCAACTATCTGTTTCACCTTCCAACTTTCCACAATTTTCTGTTTCCGCACGCTCGCTTCCGCAACGAGATTTCCGCAATGCAGAATGCGGGATGTGGATTTACAAATTTTATTTTTTAATTGAACTTCCACAATTAATTGCTGCCGCAATAGTATATCCAACATGTGGGTTACGAAACTCGGCTTGTCAACTTTCCAAGTTCTTGAACTTTTGGACTTCTGCCTTTCCACTCCCACAAGCCTCTTACTAAACCATTGATCTACTGCTGGGTGTATTTTTTGGCCGTTGATCTCTGATCACGTGTGGAATTTCATTTTACTTTGCAGATCTACGTCTCTTTCCCATGGAACTTAATTACGACCGTTGATCTTCTCCAAGATCTATCTCCATCATACGATCTTAAGTTATCTGGGTGATTCGTATAAGAGTATCTTGGGTGAAACTCTTATTTGTGGAATTCTTCCTCAGCCGTAGATATGTTCCTATGATGGTCTTGAACATTAAACCTGCGCAAAATTAAACCTTAATTATTATCGATCCTTGTAGTGATCGATTCATAGATCCCGAACCTGCAACAAGGTTAATTCGAGATAAAATCCCTTCACGAAGTCTTAATAATCAAATTATTCCTTCGATTGATAAGAGAATCAATCAATCAATCTCTGTTTTACTTACTTTTAGAAACCCTAAATTCACACGCAGGCTTATCATTATTAACACATTATTTAACCAAACATTCAATTCATGAAGTCACACACTCAGACATAATTGAATTTACAAACACAGATATTATGCTGAAAGAGGATTTTTCGTTCACATGCTGAAACTGTACATACAAATTTGTTTCAGAACCTGCATTCTGATCTCCTTGGGCCTGATACATATTTAAATGGCCTTGCTTGAGCCATATTTACTCTGTTCTGGCTACTTCTCTTTCTCCTATATATTTATCTTTGTCTCTTCTATCTATGCCTCGCAAGCATACACATATATATACAACAAGATTCATGAACCATTCTGGTTTAGATCCATAATCCACTCAATAATCCCTAATCTTCTGCTAACTAATCTTAATTACAACAAATCCTCTAACTTATCCTATGACTCACTACCATTAGACGAGGGATTTGTTACAATGACTTATTAGTTTACCCAATGACTCACTCATCATCTTAGTGGCTCACCATCTATCTACAATCAAATAAAACATAGGTTTATTTACAATGTGATGGTTCAAAGACCATCAATTCATAATTGAATACTCCTTCTAGACCTAATCCGACATTTAACTTGGAATTTGAATGGAGAGCAAAATGCTCCTGCATTAGACTCCCCAAGAAGAAATAAATATGACCTCCTGGTCATAACCTTCCATATTCAGTATGCCTGGATCCCAAACCTTGTTTTGTAACTGATTATCCATGTCATCATGTTGTTCTGTCTTTGTCATCTTTAGTTCTCTTGGTTTCCAAATTTTCTGCTGTAATGTTCCACTAGCTTTGCTTCTTGTTAGGTAAAATTATTCAACAGATTATAAGAGAATTTCAACGATTTAATTATCAACTCGGAGAGAGTGTAAACTTGTGAGGCACAAACAAAATATATGCAGGGGCAGAGTGTTGCTGAACTTAGTCTATAACTGAAGTTGAATCTAAGTTATGAAAACAGGAAATTAGATGGAAATAAATCTAATTGCAAAAAACATAAAATTTCATAAATTAACTTAATAAAGCAAGACTGAAATTGCATGAAATAAACTGGTATAAAGAAATTAACAATAGCTGGTGAGCTCACATAACATCTACATTAACAATTCATAAGCAAAACATAACTGAAAAAATATATGAACAACTCATAAGAAAGAAACTTCTAAAAATCTATATTAATAGAAGAGAATCAAAGGAGGTGCATTAAGCAGCATCTCCATTACATATCACTCAACACCTATTCTATGACTAACTCTTAACTATTCTCTACTTCAAACCACTAGAGAGGCCTATAACCAAAATGAGGAGATAGGCCTCCTATTTATACATAAATCCAAGATAGTGATCATAATTACAGATCCACTATTCTCTCAACCTATCCCTTAAAATTCTCAACAAATAGACAACTCATCCCCCCAAATCCTCAACAAATCTACAATTCATCCCTTTAAATCCTCAACCAAATATTGGATGAGATATTCTCTCCACATGTCCATGATCTTCTCCTTAAAGTTAGCTCATATCTAGAAGATGAAATTCGAATATGAGGCTAGGTGGCCACTTTTGAGTTTGCTAAAGTTTTCAAATACACCTGTACACATCACCAAACTCACCCAACTTTAAAGTATAATGAAAATATGTTATTTTTCTCAACAATTAACCATAAATTCACTCAAAATACTAAAAAATAAATGGTCTGGAAAATGGTAATATAAACCCATATTTATTATGAAAGTGGTGAATGTTAATGGTTTTATGGAAGGATATAATGGAATAAAGTGATAAATAGTATGTGAAATGATGAATAAAATGTGGTCTTTTTGTGGCTCAACATACCCCCCATCTTGACTGTTTGCATGTCCTCATGCAACTATGCATTGATTCCTTTAAAACTTTTGGCTTGTAGCCGAGGCTTTACATGATGATGGTATGTAACAGTATATCATTCCATGATCTTTAAATGCATGAGTGGCAGCAATTTTTTTATATATTTTTGTGGTTGGTTATTGTGTAACAACCATAACAAATGTTGGTTCTTGTGTTAACAACATTCACTCGTTTTATTTGTATTTTTGCTGCAATACATAATATTTTAAAAGTATACATGCATTAGAAATGATAAACCATCAATGTATAGTAAAAAATCCTTTTTATAGTTATGAATCATGCCAATATACATAGCATAGTTTGGGATAGACATGTTTATTAAAGGTAAATGAGATGATGAATGTGTAAAATGATAATGAATAGTCCCCCCCCAACTTAAGATGTATTAGGTTTATGAAAAGTGAGAAAGGGAATGTAGAGAGAGAATTTTCCAAATTCATTCATTTTATAGCATTTAAGGAATTACATGGTTAAATATTAGAAAACAACATACCTCCATTTACCCAAAAAGCTGATGAACTATACAAGAGGAATGTGGCTGATACTGCTACTGGATGTAAAGGATCTGAACTTCTGCTTGGTTGGATGAAGTAGAAGATGAGAGATGAAAGTAGAACTATGGTACTCTCATATGGCTGAAGTATGCTGCTGTAAAACTATAGATGACTATCATGAAAAATATATAGTCTTCACCTGCTACAAAACCCGATGGTACAATTCTTACCATGCGAATAAATGTGTCGATGTTGAACATGGAAAGAAATCATTGGATTACCAACCATTAATGAATGTAGTTAACCAATGCGAGACAATCTCACCATTGATGTCAATGAGTGCCAAGTTACCTACGTACATCATGCAAAGTGAGAATAAATGAGTTGATGTCGAGCCACTGGCAGGATCTAACGATCAAGGGACATTGATGTATTCCCATGATTGTCAGCAAGAGAACTTGCCATTAAGGCATGAAAGCCTCAAGGTATTGAAAATGAACTCTAGTCTTTATCCTAGATAAGAAACTGAGGTTGATGTGGCAAGACTTGTTGAAAGGTAGGCCTTAAGGAATCCCACATCATTCAACATGAGTTGTACATAATGAGTGGTAGGACTATAGATGAAAGATATGAATGTCAAACAATTTGTATGGCAGGGATAACAAATCAATGTAGTCATGGAAATGATGCTGAATGGTTTTATTCATAAGGAAAAAAAAAGATAAACTAAGAATAACGAAAATGTGTGTGACTCAAAAAGGTAGACATGCAGGAAGTCATGATGTATAAGGTAGGAAAACAATAGACTCTGACATGGATGATGGATAACTTGGTAGGAAAAATGGTAAGTAGTCATGACATGATGTAACTAGTTTCTGAAAGGATCCTTTGTGGCAGCAAATGCCATGACATACACAAGGGAAACTCAACTCCTTCAAGCTTTCAATGGAGCATTTTTTTTGAAAATCTTTTGCGATTCTAGAAATTATTTCTGCATGCCATTTGTCCGTCTTTAAATCTGCAACCAACTTGTGAGAGCATTGAAAATACAGAAAAATATGTGCTTAACAAACCAAGTCAAAGAAGATAAATGAAATGCTTTTATACCTAAAAGTGGCGATCCTTCTTGTCAAAACTTGTTTTTGAGCAACTTGCGAAAACAAGTTAGCGTAATAATCATAAAATTTTGAGAAAATCCTAAGTTCATTTAAAATTTAAAATTTTATGATTTTATTTATCAACTAATACTTTTTAATATAAGTGCATCTTTATGTAATGATTGTGCAATAGGGAGAGAGGGTCGACTCTTTCAGTGGTCGACCCTCCTAAAAATAGACTACTTAATGATCTAGTTTAGAGAGGAGTGTGCGAGATAAGTGATTTCTATTTAAAATTTAGCAGTTTCAGTGATTATGCAGATACCCCCCCACCAACTGAAGATATGTCAGGTCCCATTGTGCAAAAATAAAAATTAAAGAGAAGACGTAGTTGCGACAACAGTTGCCTTCGATTTCAAAGACACATATTAGTTTTATTATTAACATTATTTTATGTTTTTCTTAAATTACGTTTTATATATAAATATTATTTATTTTCTTGATATTAATTTAAATTTTTAATTTTAATGTTATAATAATATTTTATTATTATTGTGGAATTGTTTATATATATATATATATATATATTATTTACCTAATGTTTTTGTATATATATATATATTTTAATAATTTTTATTTTATTTTATGTTGTTATAATAACTTCGGCATGTGAACTATGGCAATATGAACTTGGTATTAACTTGGTATTAAGTTCAATGGGAAATATGAACTTCGGCATTTGAACTTCGGCATTCGATATGAGGCAATTTGAACAGTGTAGCATACTTGATCTGCAGCAATATGAACTTCGGCATATTTTGAACGTTGGGGCATATTTTGAACTTCGGCATGTGAACTGTGGCCATTGTGAACTGCGAATAACTGCGGCCATTTGATCTGAGTCAATTTGAACTCTAATACACTGCGAAGATACAACAGGTGTGAAGATACAAAAGATGCAGACCCGGCCGCATGATTGGCAGATTTTTACAATGGTTAAAAGTAATTTATAGAGAGGTGCGAAGATACATTGCGAAGATCCAACAGGTGCTATATACACTGCGGATATATACAACAGGTGCGAAGATACACTGCGGACATATTTCTTAATAATTAATACAACAGGTGAGAAGATACACTGTGGATATATACAACAGGTGCGAAGATACTCTGCGAAGATACAACAGGTGCAAATATTTTATCTCGAAGTATTATATAACTATTTTGGGTAGCCACCTCAACGGCTAGGGTTCGTTCCACATTAAAGACTCAGGTGCACACATTCCTTATCTCATCTCTTCTATTTTAATACATATCTACTACTCATTTGCTCACAAAAATGAATAAATCACCGCACCTACCAAAGACTGTCAAAGGTAGACCTAGCTCAATTACTCTAAATAGCATTTACGAATATTTAGAGTTTTTAGAGAAACATAGAGAAGAAAGAGAAATCAAATTACAAACAGAATTAGAAGCCATGCTGGAAAATAAATTTACTTCTCTTGAAAACAGGATTCAAAAACAAATAGAAAATAAAATAACAATACTGGAGAATAAAATAGAGACACTCGAGGTTAGACTACATGCTATAGAAAAACAGAGCCAACATACGAACCAAACATCCCAACAAGAAGACCTCAATACTTCATAAATCCTTAAAATGATAGACATGATTAAGGAGCTAGAAGCAAAAGTTAATACCAACTTCACCCTAAACACTGTAGCAGATAAATTAAATATCAAACCCATTAAAGAGGAAATGAAAAAATTGATAGAATTAGACCATGAGCGTAACAAAAGGGCCCTGAACCTTATAATCTTCGGTTTGAAAGAGGAGGAAGGTGAGGATACTTTAGCCATAGCCTAGACAGAATTATACAATAGATTACAAATTGAAACAACATGTCTAACAGAAGCAACAAGGTTGGGGAAATTAACTGCGAATAAAGGAAGGTTAATTCGGGTAAAAGTAAGCTCTACTGACCAAAAACATGACATACTTAGTAAAACCTCAAGTCTAAAAGGAACTGGCATATTCATAAATGAAGATCTCATTCCAGAAGATCAAGCAGAATTAAGAAAAGAGGTTCAAAAGATGAAAGAAGCTAGGAAGGAAGGAAAATGGGCAATAATCAGAAATAGGAAAGCTGTTATTCGAGATAGAAACCAAAAAGATAGTAATAAATAGCAATTCAACATGCTACGGATTCTTTCTTGGAACTGTCGAGGCTTTCCACGGAACAAAGGTAACAAGCTAACCTGGATCTCTAATGAAGTTGATATTATTTTGTTAGTTGAAACTTGGGAGCACGAAGAATCTAGGGTCCCTAACATAGATGGCTTTGTGCTTTGGTCAACCTGGAACAAGCGATCCTCTCACAGAGGCATTGGGGGTATAGCTTGTTACATTAAGAAGAGCATCTCCCCCCATGCTAGGCTTTATAAAAAAGACCCTTACAACCAGTAGATGTGGATAGAAATTACTGACATTAGCGATAGAAAAACCTACATTGCAATATGTTATTTTGCCCCTATTAATTCTAACTTCTATAAGAAGAACAATTTGGATAAAAATTGCCCTTATAGTGGTCTCGAGAATGATATTTCTAGCCTTATGAATGAAGGTAATATCCTCTTAATGGGTGATTTTAATGCTAGAACTTCAAACAACCAAGCTACTCTCCTAAGCAATTACTCTAACGCTAATCCTCTTTGGTTAGATGAAGACCTTACTCTAGCTAGCAGGTACAGGAGAAGATCTGATGATTTAGGGGAAAATTTGTTTGGGTCGGAGCTAATCAAGCTCTGTAGCTCTCAAGATCTCATAGTTTGCAAAGGTCTAACGAAGTGGCCCACTTCTAGCCAGATGACTTGTATCCATGGGCTTGGTAGCAGCGTAGTAGATTATGTTATTTCTGATATTTCTTTATACAACGATATCATAAATTTGACCATAATAAACGACCATGAGCCTGATTCGGATCATAAACCTTTAATGGTAACTCTCAACTGTGACATCCATAGTGATCCTATAGAGGATAATCACTCTAACCAAACGAACTTGATCTTTGATAGAAATAAAAAGGATCTTTTTATAAATCAGTTAAAAATTGATTTGCTTCCTTTATCAAGTATAGACAACATAGAAGCCCTATATTATAATTTTACTAAAACTCTCTCTTATTCCATTAACAAGTTCTCAATTGAAGTTTCGAGTAATAAAAAGAATAAAAACACCAACCCTTGGTATGATACTGATTGTAAAAATGCGAGAAGAGAGATTAGGGAAGCTCTTGATGATTCTCTTAAAATTAACAAGATAAAAATATACAAAGCCCTTACTAAAAGAAAAAAAATGCAGTATCTTCACAAAAGGCAAGACAATCCCTTACACCTCTCTAAGACGGCTCCTAAGAAATTCTGGAGGCAGATTCTAACTAGAAAAACTAAAGATAATAATAAAATTTCTTTGCACGACTGGAATTCCTATCTTCAAAAGCTTTATGACTCCCCAAATGTCATAGACAACTTTGAAACCCTTCTCACACCGAAAGAAGTTTTCTCTTTAGAAGACATAGATTTTGGGGTTAAGCGTCTAGAAAATGGAAAAGCTAAGGACATTGAAGGTTACTAGGCAGAAATCTTAAAAATTGGAGGTCTTGTCCTCATCCCTCACATCCACAAGATTTTTAATCAAGCAGTCAAGCAAGGGTTCCCTAAGCCTTGGACTCAGAGCCTCATTATCCCTATTTTTAAAAGAGGGGATACAAATAACCCCTCAAATTATCGGACTATTATGATTAGCCCCCTCTTAGCCAAGTTATATGGTATTATTTTGGAAAAGAAGATCAGCATTCGGCTTGAAAGTGAAGGTAAGCGGGCTAAAGGTCAAGCAGGTTTTAGAAGGCATCACTCAACAACGGACCACCTTATTACGCTTAGGATCATTATGGAGGAGTGCCGCAATGACAAATCCAATCTCTTTTGCTGCTTTGTGGACTGTAGAAAAGCTTTCGATACGGTACCTAGAAATAACCTTTGGAATAGGTTAGAAGAGCTTAAGGTTCCTTTCAAGCTAAGAGCTGTTGCGATAAGGCTCTACGAGAATGTAATTGCCAAT
>LPNX011004412.1:0-20126 GCA_001517045.1 Pseudotsuga menziesii | reverse complement strand
AAGCTCCTCTTTGAAACTCTAGTCACTCCGGTTATCTTGTATGGGTGTGAGGTTTGGGGTTGCAGCATCTCTAGAGAATCTTGGAGAAAGATCGAGCAAATCCAGAAACATTTTATAACTTACAACCTCAAAATCAAAAACAATACACCCTATCCTATCCTCCTTATAGAAGTGGGTCTTTCCCCCATCGAGAGCCTAGCCATGACTAGACTCCTATTGTACAAGAACAAAATCAATAACATGGGAGACCATAGACTCCCTAAGTTAGCTTTAAACTCCAGCCAAAATCACCTAAGGCTCAAGCGTGGGTGGTATAAAGATACCAGGTCTTGGTTAAATCACTGGAAGATCGATGAAAATGTTGCATTGCAAAATCGTAATAACATTAAAAATACTATTGCTTCTAAGTTTAAAGAAAAATTGTGGTGTGAGAAATATTTAGAGGCCAAAAGAAAACTAAGATATTATAAGGAGGTCATCAACCCTCCTCTTGAAGATCAAAACTATCTCTCGGTTCTAATCAGTCCTAAGAAAAAAATTAATATAGCTAAGATAGGAACGAACTCGCATGAGCTCCACAGCAAAACTGGTCGTTGGACAGTCCCTAAAACTCCTTGGGAAGAAAGGATCTGCCACCTTTGTGAGAGTAAGAACATTGAAGATGAAAATCACTTCCTCTTAGAGTGCCCTGCATACACCCACATTAGATCCCAGTTTCATAACCTTTGTTGCAATACCGACATTCCTAGCCTTTTAGCTTGTCAAAATTATAGTAAGCTCGGGACGCTTCTCTCCAAGCTCTTTGAGCATAGAAATATAACTTTAAAAACAAACTAATTAATTTTCTTCTTCAGGGTCCGATAGACCAAATCTGGGGACGTTAACCATCATCATCATCATCAATAAAAACAAATGTTTTTATTATAACAACATTTTTAATTCTGTTTTTATTATTAATTTTTTTAATTTATTTATTTTATAACATTCCATGGATTTATATTTTTAAATAAAACAAAATATATATTATTATATTTGGATTCATATTTCAAATTCAAATTTTTTTATTTAAAGGGACTTTTCTCTATATAAGATTATTTAAGGTTAGTTTTCTAAAAGTTCTTTTATTATATATTATAACCATCAATTTATTTAGATATTTATTTAAAGAAAGAAAAACCTCATGATGCATTACAACTAATGCTAAACATTTTGCATAAACTAGAGTTTCATTGGTATTTCAAATCACCACAAGGGATGGATGGTTAAAAATGCATAGTCATATTAAAATCAAATATAAATATTTTTTATATTATGTATTTTATAAACCTTACCATTTTTTATACATAGGGGTAATGAAGTTTAACGTTTATATTTATTTTGGTAAGGTGGCATTACATACATTTTTTTTGTACATTTTTTTTAGACAAAGATGTAGTTTTCAAAGCATTGTGTTGGGTAATTACATTATTTTTCCATGGATCAATTATAAAAAGAATCGTGGATATATAGTTTAGGCTTATTGTTGCATATGATCGTTAAAGTATTCAGTCTTAATACAAAATGCATCACTCTTAGTACAGCTCCCGAAATGTTAATTCTATACAGAATTTATAACAAATGCATCACCCAGAAATGGTCGCACGAATAGAGAGGTTGATAGGCATAGAATCAAGTCATTCAGAGCTACAGGTCGTTCTTTATGGCGTTGGCGTGGTGAAACCTACATGAAAGATAAGAGATGTAGAACCTAATCATATATTGCAATTATGTTTGGCAATGAATAGACCAACGTTGTTTTTCATGCCTCACTGAGAACTTTTTCTCACTGATAGTGTACTGGAGGCAAACTGGAGGCCTGAGGATTTGAAAAAGATTATTATACTACGAAACAGTTTAAAGGTTTGCGACTTTCATAATTGTGAGACCATTTTTGGAAACCTCTATGTGTTCCATGAATTTTCTGTATAACGATGATTTCTAAGCTTTCCCGTCGTACTTGATATATTTTCTTAATTATTTATTTACCTTTCTACTAGTTTTTACATAATTGGGTGCCAACATCTGTGGGTGGTGCCTTTTGAGACCCTTTAATGAGCCATCCCAATCAAATAAAAATGGTCAATTATTATATAGAGGGGGCCCTTTGAGTGCGTTCTATAACCGCCTTCATTCGACCAATCATATGTTCATGAGTTCTTCCCCTACGAGTTAGGGTAGAAATTTATAAGCATGGTGGGGAGTAATGACATTGAGGTTAATTCGTCACCAGGGTAGCCTGCGGGGAACCTTTGGCTGGATCGAATCCATATCTTTCCCATCCCCAATGATCTTTATCCCTGTTCAGACTGGCCTTTCTTTGTCATCGCCTTGGATCACAAGCGAGAGGTTGATTATGTGCCAGAGGATGAGGTTGTCTAATGAATAATGCACTTGCTGTTAATATTTAGGTTGATTTGAGCTGAGATGAGACTTGAAGCTTGTGTTCACGTTTCAGACTCGTGTGAGTTCTACTTCTCACTCTAACCTTTCAATGTTGGTTGTAGATTGAATTTTCAGTCCAATACTATGCTACTGATGCTTGTTTGCTAAAGAGAAATCTCGGCAACTTAATCCATAAAGAACCTCTGTGGATACTAAAAGATGGCAGTTTCGTTAATTAACTAGAGATATATTCTCCAGAAACTACCCGGTTGCTCCAAATCTTGAGATCCCACCAGACTACATGAAAATCGTGCCCAAGATTTCAGATAAAGACGTTTGGGATATAAAAAATTAAAGAATTTGTTGAGATGGCATTTATCAATAACATAAAACACTTTCTATTAGTTGCTATGTCAAACCAGCTATCACCAAATTTCAAATTATAACAAAATCTCGCAAATGAAGATCGTTGTTTAAGACATCGAGTTTCAAATTATAACAAAATCTCGCAAATGAAGATCGTTGTTTAAGACATTGAGTAGCCATCGGGAAGTTAGGGTGGTAGTTGAGGGTTTCTGCGACCATGGAGGCCTGATTGGGTAACCAACGCTTTCAAAGAAATATGTTTTTCCTAAAAGACTGCACCAAATCCGTGATTGGGAATATATTGACATTAAGATCTGTACGGTTAAGATTTTCACGTCTGCTACTATAAGGGAGGCAAGATCCTCCTATTTATCAGCGATAATACACAGTTAACATCACCCAAGATGACTGTAAACCCTTCGTGCTTCAACTCACATCTCATTTCTGCCCATGATATGGCCAGATATCCACTTACTCGATAGGCATCGCTATGGGAGAAGGATACAAAAACGCGATTGGAGGCGGAGGAGATAGTCTTCTCCGTCAAGCTCCGCAAGTTCGAGAGATAAGAACAGTCTAGTTTATGATTTTTTTCATGATTTTATTCTTACTGTATCCTTTGTTTGCATTGCAGGTTTAAGTTGAAAGTTTCGGAAAAAAATATATATAATTTTTATATTTTTGTGTTTTATTTTATTTTATAACTTTATAATTTATTAGTCTTTTTTAATGTTGCAGGCTGTATTTGCAGGTCGCATATGGAGGGCCGTTTGCAGGTCACATATGGAGGGCTGAAACACCGTTTTATTTATTTTATAATTTTTTTAATGTATTTATCTTCCTAATATTGATATTAATGTTTAAAGATGTGTTTTAATGTTTATATATATATATATATATAATGAATGCATGTTATTTATTTTAAAGGTTTTCATTTTTTATTGTATATCTTAATGTTTTATAGTTGGAGGCCTGATTAACTTAAATTTAAAAACTAAGAACTAACACAGAAACTATTTAATTTTTAATAAATTTTTCTTTTAAACATGATGCAAAAAAAAAATGTAATTCTGTTATAATGTTTAAATTAAAAATTATTAGTTACATTGATTTAAATCTGTTTATCTATTTTTTAAAAGACTAAAACAAAGAAGAATATTAAAACTAAAACAAAACTATATAGATTTTTATTGTTTTTTTTTTAATTTGTTAATTAATTTATTTTATTTTCTACTAATTCATGAAGAAACCTAATCTATTTTCATTCCTAGTATGATTAGAAAAATTATTAAAAGAAAAATGGATCAAAATTTCATAAATTTTTAGATTTAAAATATTAAAACTATATATTTTTTAATTTCTAACAAAATCAAAACTAGTAATTAAGACTATTAAAAATAAAAATTTTAACAATTAGAAACAATACAGCAAATTAAACTGGAAATAAAACTAAAACCTACCTACTTTACTTTAATTAAAATTTACAATTATTTTGGGTATAGTGAAATTTCAAGTGAAACCATACATCTAAAAGCAGTAAAAGAATATTTACATACTATTTTATAAAACGAAATCTATTATATTCAAAAGTATGAGAAATTAGGGATTGTAAATGTAAATTAACAAAACAAAAACAAAAACAAAATTGATCTAACCTAATACTTACTTGGAACTGATATTCGATGCAGCTCTCTTTTGCATGATGATCACCCGAGATCCCTTCTTCATCCTCCTCAACTTGCTTCTCGCACGCTTGTTCCTTATCAAATGTATCGAACTCTTCATATGTTAACTCTTCCTTTGCTTCTAGAGGAGTGGTTGCATTTTTAATTGCAGTAAATATCTCTTCTTCTTGGGAAGAAGAGATCCCAACTTTTGCAAGGATCTCAGTGAGTAATTCCAAATCCAAACTTACGCTCATCAAATCAAATACTTAAAAGAATGAAAAACAAGTACATGACAAATGCAAAAGAAAACAGTACGAAATGAGTTAGTAAAAAAACAGAAAAATAAAAAGTGCACCAAAAATCTGTATAAAAAAAAAATGAACATATAAAATTAAAACAAGTTAGTATGAAATAAAGGCGCCCAAAAATGAAAGCAATCCAAACTTTAAACTACAAAACTGTAAATGAAAAATGAAAACTTGCTTAAAACAAACTTGCATTTGCAGAAAAAGAAAGAACTTGCAGGAAAATAAACACTTTGCAGAAAACAATCAAGGGTTTGGGAAACCCACTAAAGTGGACGTGTCTGGCTGTTACACCACGTAAATTCCATAGTGAAGTCTTCATTGCGTCCTATTGTTTCCCCTCCCCTTTTCTATCTTATAAAAAACGAACTATCTACCTATCTAAACTCTGATCCCTTTTAGCACCTCCCCGACAACGGCGCCAAAATGTTGGGTAAAATTATTAAACATATTATAAGAGAATTCCAACGATTTAATTGTCAAACCGGAGAGAGTGTAAACTTGTGAGGCACAAACAAAATATATGCAGGGGCAGAGTGTCGCTGAACTTAGTCTATAACTGAAGTTGAATCTAAGTTATGAAAACATGAAATTAGATGGAAATAAATCTAATTGCAGAAAACATAAAATTGCATAAATTAACTTAATAAAGCAAGACTGAAATTGCATGAAATAAATTGGTATAAAGCAATTAACAATAACTGGTGAGCTCACATAAAATCTACATTAACAATTCATAAGCAAAACATAACTGAAAATCTATATGAATAACTCATAAGAAAGAAACTACTGAAAATCTATATTAATAGAAGAGAATCAAAGGAGGTGCATTAAGCATCATCTCCATTACATATCACCCAAAACCTATTCTATGACTAACTCTGAACTATTCTCTACTTCAAACCACTAGAGATGCCTCTAACCAAAATGAGAAGAGAGCCCTCCTATTTATACATAAATCCAAGATAATTGATCATAATTACAGATCCATTATTCTCTCAACCTATCCCTTAAAATTCTCAACAAATAGACAACTCATCCCCCCAAATCCTCAACAAATCTACAACTCATCCCTTTAAATCCTCAACCAAATATTGGATGAGATATTTTCTCCACATGTCCATGATCTTCTCCTTGAAGTTAGCTCATATCTAGAAGATGAAATTCGAATATGAGGCTAGGTGGCTACTTTTGAGCTTGCTAAAGTCTTCAAATACACTTGTACACATCACCAAACTCACCCAACTTTAAAGTATAATGAAAATATGTTATTTTTCTCAATAATTAACCATAAATTCACTCAAAATACTCAAAAATAAATAATTTGAAAAATGGTAATATAAACCGATATTTATTATGAAAGTGGTGAATGTTAATGTTTTTATGGAAGGATATAATGGAATAAAATGATACATAGTATGTGAAATGATGAATAAAATGTGGTGTTTTTGCGACTCAACACTTCTGCAATTGTTTTCTGTCATCTTGATGTAAATCTTTATTCTTTCTTCATGCCTTCTCTGAGACATCTTCACCATCAACAACCTTAGTTCTTCAATCTCTGTGTCCAATCTATCCTTTGATTGGTACACATGCATCTTCTTCTCTTGAAACTGTTGTTGTCATCTTGACTCTCTGTTGCTATCCACTAAATTACAAGATAATCCTTTCACATACCCCAATTTTGTAAAATAATGTTAATTGTTTTTATTATATTCCTGAGACATTATGTTAAATTAATGCTAAGTAGGAACTGATGACTCAACAGAGTCAACAAAAGTGGAATGTAATTCATAATATTTTATTATTAATAAATAAATTGTGGAGACAACAACATGGGAGAGCTGTTAAAAATAGGTTACTGGTCAAACTGGTGGATGGAACTAGGTGGAAGGAAAAAGACAAGTGGCAGCATCCTCAAACACTTCCTAAGTTGCAGGTGGCAACTTCCCTATATTTGGGGTCATGATCCCCCAAGAAAGTGGGATCAGAGTAGGTGTCTCATTAAATGACATTTAACCCAAAAAGACCTAGGCAATCTTTTAAAAAGTACTCAATGAAGAGGGCTGAGGCTGCTCAGATATTTTCGAGAGAGAATTCATTCAGGTGAATGATATTCAGGAAATTCATTGAGGAAAGAGGGAAAAACAGTAAGGAAGTTGTTCTGAGAGGAATGCTGCAGTAACTTGTTCATTACAGCTTGTTAGCTGGGTGAACTTACTGATAAGTTCTGGATTATTACTGAGTTTGAGGACTGGTAACCGATGATTGCTGCACCTAGTTCCATCCAGGGAAACCAGAGCAAGCTTGGGGGTCTTGAGGAGTCACTGTTTGAGTGCTCTCTAGGAATTGGTAGGGAGGAACGGCCTCCCATTGCTGTTGTTGTCCAAAGCTTAAGCAGGTTCTGTCACTTAACTATTTTGTTTTAGTAACTGTGAATGGTTGGACGTTATGCTAGTAGTTATTAAATGGTTTACTGATGAGAGTGTCTTAGTTTATCAGTCATAAAATCTGTTGATGAAAAATAAAGACCGCTGAATATCAAGAGTTAAGAACTGAAAAGGAACAACTACTGGAAAAGGTGGAGGAACTAGAAGAGCAGCAAAAGATCCTTCTGGAAGCCAATACGCTGCATACCTAAGAACTGAGAAAAAAACATCAAGAACATGTTTCTTCTTTAACAACTGCTCTAGAGGAAGCAAGAGAACAACAGGTTAACCACCAGCCATTCAAAGAGCACGTCTTGGCCCAAAAGACCAAGATGCTGCAGTTACAGACTGTTGTTGAAGATGAGAGATTTAGAGTGCTGCAGATCGATGGCAGACTGGAAGAAATCTTGGAAACTGCATCTTATTTTGTGGACAGATCTCAGGATGTCCTCGAGGTCCTGACTGCAAGAATGGCGAGGTTGGAGAACAATGAGGAAACTCCAGCAGAGCTGCCATCAAAAGATAAACAAGCCCTCAAGTGGGATTACGACTTAGTAGAATTTGCTATTAACACCGCCGAGGATTTCAAGAAAACAGTCAAGAAGACGAAGGGAGCCTGTACGGAATTTTTTAGGAGAGTCCTCATCACATACAACCGGTGCCAAGTAGAAGCCGAGCAAAGGCTGGATGATTTCCCAGACCACAATTTGTTTATGGATATGTTACAGAAAAGGCATCAGGAAGAAGAAGCAAGAGTGCAATGCATCAAGGCCATTGATGATCAGATGCTGAGAAGTGAAGTGGGCCATTCAGCAGTTAGTGTACAACTTTTGGAGGACCAACTTCGGTTGAGCACAGCCAGATTGGAGGCTATAAAGAACCAGGCTAAGAAATTTGAAATCAATATCCAGTTCTTGGAACCCTACGCATTTGAGGGAATTTCCACTGAGCCTCGAAATGGAAGAAATTCCTTGACACCCAAGTGGGGCCCTCTTCATAAAGGAGTAGTCGCTTTTGTATTTTGTAACACTTTTGTAAATCGTTAAGGGAAAGTAAATGATGGGAAATGAAGAGTTGGGAAGCCCAAAGGTTACTTTGGGCAGCCCAACCATCTCACCCTTTTGTATAAATGTAATAGACTAAGAAGGGAAAAGGGCTTTTTCCCAGTTAGACTAAAAAACAATATTGTAAGAAGAACTATTTCTCTTTGCAATAAAGAAATATAGTTTGCCTGCTGGAGAAAGATTGGTGGAATTTCCAAATGTTATGCTGCGGATGACTGAAAGATGAACTATTTTGTTTTCTAGTTTTTGTCCATCAACCGTGAAATCGTTCTAACTCTCTGAACCTACGTTCTTGTTTAAATGATTTCTGGTTCATTTTGTGGAAATGTCACTATGAGTAATGTATGCTGCTTATGAAACAGTTGGCTATCTGATTGTCGAAATATCTTTAATCTTTCATGTGTTGTAGATAAGAATGTCAGCTACCTGTAATTTCTGTTTATAACGCATGAATAATTCACATTACTCATAAATAAATCATATTTTGGCTCCCCGGGGATAGGTAGATAGATAGATAGTTATTTCATTTCATTACTGCATATGTGATATAGATGCATGTGAGCCTTAAGACGAGAGGTAAAAACCTGCGCATCACATTGTGATTGCTCCTGCATCCTCATCACCCTGCATGGTTAATTAGGTATATGCATCTCATACATTAAGTCAAAAATACAAAAAACTCGGTGGACCGGGCCGCAACCGGTAAAAGCCTTGTTTTGTTACTTTGACCTACGGTAGCCGGACCGCAAACCAGACGGATTCCCTACACCAAAGAGTCAACGGGCTAGTTGGGAACGTTGACTAGGGAGAATCCCTTACTGTTGTCACCTGAGAATTTCCAGGCCTCAACATTTTTGGCGCTAGAAGGAGGGCCTCCAGTGAATGGCTGGCCGTGGAAACTTAGTTTTCCCAAGATTACCTTACCAGCAGATATTTGAAGCTTTCGGCCTGACCCAAGTACTTACAGGTTTTGGTTATATCTTTGAATTAAGAAATCCTATTCTCATCCTACGTTGCTCTTTGCTTAGATTTTTTTCTTTTTCCTGTACTCATGGCTGGTGTGATTGTGAACCAGCCCAACCCATTACCTGCTTGGAGAGCTAGATCACCTTTGAACCTCACGCCTCCATTGCATAACTTACCTCAGGGTTTTGATAAGATGCTGCCTAAGTTTGACTCTGAGGAAAAGACTGTTGTAGATACTTGCAGAGTTTTTATTTAGCAGTAGAAGGGTTAAGGGCTGGGGAGTACGAAGATGTTGTCTGTAGATTATTCCCTCATACTTTGAAAGGGGCAGCGGCTTCATGGTACTTTTCCCTGCCCGTAAACTCGATCCCAGACTGGAACACTTTCGAAAGGGTTTTCAGGAGTAAATACACAGCCCAAAAAATGCATGCCTCATTGATGAAAGGTCTTGGTTTGTTAAGAAAAGAGAAGAATGAAAAGGTACATAAGTTCACTCAAAGATTCTCATTATACCTAAAGAATTTTTCTGAAGCTGATAGACCCTCAGACAAGGTCTTAATTGAGTATTATACATTTAAACTAGGACCTGAGTTAGCTATGTTCGCTAAAATGAAAGCCAAGCCTACATTAGTAGAGACTTATGAAGAGGCAGGAAAGGTAGAAGCTGAAATGGAAAGTGTAGAAGATTACCCTGACTTACCTAAAGAGAAGACTACCGGGAGAAGAGCTTTACTGCTGTCTAAACCTAAAGAGGATCACTCACATGATTATCAGGGAATGCTGAAAATGATGTAGAATTTATCCAATAGAATAATAGACCTGGAGAAAGGGAGGGAAACTCAGAAAACTCACAAACCCCATTATCCAAAAAGAGAGGATAACAACCAATGGCAAGTCCCTCCCCCACTTCTACCATCAGTAAACATAACAGAAGTAGCGGGTGATAATTTCTGCACTTTTCACCAACAACCTCATTCGGAAAAGAAGTGCCCGCAATGGTTGAATTCGATAACACTGGTTATGAATCAACTGCTAGATTCTAAAGTAACCAAGAACATTGGCAAGGAGGAGAAGAAAAACCAGGCTATGGAGAAACAAGATAATGACACTATGCTTTAATGGAATGGTATCTCGTTGTTTGACACTGAAGAGGGCGCTCTCAAAACTGAATGTACACCTACAGCGACAAAGGATATAGATTTAACAATTTCTAAGATCAAAAGACTGCAAAAGAATGTCAAGAGACAAGTAGAGGTGAAGGTTGAGGACAAAACACCTAGAGCCAATACCCTCAACCAAGAGGCAGAGCCAATCACTGAGACTGTCAAACCTGTAGAAGATCTGATAGGTGTTAGTGAGGAAAACACTAATGAAATTGGAGAGCATGAAGAGGATTTGCCTACTCAAAACCAACCAGGAGAAGAAGACATAGAACCAGGTTGGGAAGAGAAAGCTGATACCCCACCTTTTCTTTTGACCCTAGAAATGTTGAATCACAATGTGCATAATTGCTTGGTAGATTCTGGATCAACGGTGAATGTTATGCCTCTGGAGATTTGCAAAAAGATTAAGGGTAAACCAGAGTCCACATTTTGTGAAGTAACGCAATTAGAAAGCTCAGGTGTCAAAGTAGTGGGAGAAATGAAAAATGTCCTCATTCGCTTGTCTGCAAACAACAAGATTTGTCAATTTATTGACATTACTGTGGCTGACATACCTAGTGGATATGGGCTTATTCTCAACAGAGATTGGTCTGCCAGGTTAAAAGGCTATTTTGCTTCAGATTGGTCTCATCTATTATTGCCTCTCAAGGGTACCCCAAATAAGATTAAGATTTCGAGAGAGCCTTATATGAAGTATACTGTCACTAAGCTAGGGGAAGGAAATGAATCTGCTGATTCTATCCTAGGAAACTATTTGACTGAGTGTAAGCTAAGACATCATACCTCAAGCAAGGCCAGTTCTATGACTGACACTCAGCCTGAGCTCCTTCAACTTCTTCAGGATGTAAGAGATGATGGTAGGATAGTAGACATGTGTTCAGTTTCAAAACTAGCCCAGCTAGACCATGGTTAGATATCTCATGTCTATGATCCAGCCCACCCTTTAGCTATTTAGATTTAAATTTTTTCAGGAGTGGGCGAAATTTTTCTTTCTTTTTGCTTTGTACATAAATAAATTGTTTTGTGTTCTTTAATGCTTTGATGCTTTTTCTTTTGATTATTTGATTTGATGTTGTTCTATTCTATTGCTTTGCTAGCATTTCTTTTGGTTTAAATAAAGAGGCAAACTTTTGGTTGCAATGGAAACATCAGGGTTCTTTATTAACTGAAATCTTGAGCAAAAGACTGTGCTTTAAAGTATAGAATGTCTTCTAGTAGCAGTGTTCCTAACTGGCAATGCATTCATTGAAGTCTTACTTAACCCCTGTAAATAACTTAGAAGTAAAAGAGGTCTGGAATACTATTTCAAGGCTCCATCCATTTCACATCTTAAATATCCAAGGGCGTGACAGCAAAAGACCCATGGAAAGGAAGCAGAGTAAACAGTATATCATATATAAATGATCCCATGCCATAATTTCAGAAAAGCAAAGCTATCAAGAGTCAAAAATCCTTAAAGAAAAACAATACATATCAAAGCATGAAGTACTAAATTGCCACAAGATCCTCTCCGTCCGTGAACTGAAATATGAAGAACACTGTTCACACAAAAGGACACTATGGGATAGAGGATCCTGAATTAAAATTCAGTAAGAAAGGCATGCATGAGGACTCATATCAAAAGAACTAAAGTTCAAAAGGCACAAAAGTGCAGTTGGCATGGGAATGAGGAACAAAAGGATAATACAGTTTACTATCTGTTACAATCCTGTGGTGTCCAAGCTGGAAACTACCTAAGGACAGGAAAAATAAACCTCACTTATTTGGCCTCAAAAGAGTTATTCAGACTTGCAATATTTCTGATGTTACCATTTCCCAAAGAATAGACTACTTCTCAATGGTTTAAATGCTTAAGTTGGCTAGCCCAGAGATACAAACATCTGGAAGATTTCAACTTTTATTCAGACGGTCTTGCACTGGGAAGGAGTTAATTCAGAAATCTGGGATTCACCAGGTAGTCACCAATTGTTGCAGCTACAACAAATTTTCCAAAATTCCAAAAAAATTTAGGACCCTCCTTTTGCTTGAATTAGTTTGATCGTCTTCTTGGATTTGGTTTGAGAACGTTTCAGAAAGACTTGCTTATGCTTGGATTGATCTACAGCTGTTTTCCAATTTTCTAAAATGATTAAGAATTTCAATGATTGATCAAACCTTCATCATTTTCCTTTAATTGCGTTTGAAGCCTGTCTGGATCGGAAGGTATTTTGTTTTGATCTTCCGCCGTTGCGGGTGAGTCTCTGTTTTCATCTTTCGTCGTTGCGGGTGAGTTTGCGTTTTCATCTTCCGATCCGTCGGTCTTTCACATCGGCTGATTTTTGGGTTTATGTCGGAAGGTTTTGGTCATGTTTTTCTCCGCCGTTGCGGATGGATGTTTGGTTTTAACTTCGACTTTTCTCCCGATTCGGTTGGCGAAATCGGCTGGGGTTTGGTTTTGTATCGGAACCATTGTCACTTCTTCTTCCGCCGTTGTGGACCGATTTTCGGTTTGACTTCGATTATTTTTTTCCGATTTCTTTGTTTTCATGTCGGATGCCTTTTGGTTTTGCATCGGAAGTTTTTTGATTATTTTCTTCCGCCGTTGCGGCTCCCAAAAGGGTTTAACGCTCGATGTGTAAAGCGATCCGCCAGCCGACTCATCAGCCTTTAGTCGCTTGCCTGAGGTCTTCTCTTTTCCATCGTTGCAGCTGCCAGAGCTCTAAATTTTCTGAGCCTTTAAGTATTGTTGCTTCCGGTTTAAGTCCCGTTGCGGACGTTGGAATGATCGACGGTTCCGCCGTTGTGGAATGAAGGAAGCGCCGATCTTGCCGACGTGTTAATTGTTTTCTTTCGATTCAGGCTTGACTCCCGGTTATCCCCGCCGTTGCGGAAGGATTTTCGCTTTGGCCATCCACCGTTGCGGAAGGACGATCGCTTTCAACTTCTGACCCAAAGACGGTCCGCCATCCGATCTTTTACCCGCCGGTGAAGTTGGACGTGTGTATATAAACGGAGTCGAGTTGTTGGATTATTCTATTATTGTTTTTCGACTGTTGAGCATTGTCATTGTCGCGCTGTCGTGTTCTCAAGCTAGTGAAGGACCCCTCGGTCGGTGTACTTGCATCCAGGTGGCAATTGTGGAATCCTGACCGTCATCGACCCGTCATACTCGTCGTATTGCCAGGTAGGCTCTTCATTTTTCCCTTTTTGTTTGAACTGTTGGTGGTTTTCTATGATGGTTTGCTTCCCCGGTCATCTTCCTCGTCCCGTTGAATTAGACGACTATAAAGGTGGAGTTTTATCCTTTTGACCATGGGGTGGGGCATTTTAACCCCAAAGCATTTTTTTGCCCATGGCTTTCCGTTTGCAACCTCGCGCGTAGTGGATGGGGGTTTGGTGCAGGCGGTCGTTACGCCGTCTGCGCCAAGCCACCCTGTATGTAAAGATAGGTTTGCAGGGGGGGGTTTGTGGTTTTCTGTAGCATTTGGGGGGTTTCCCTTTTACCCGTATCCCCGAGCCCTAGTCATTGTTTCCTACGCGGTCCTGCGCAACCCATTTCTCGCTCAGTTTCGAACCCGGGCCGGGGCAGAGGGTGTACCGCGATGCATAATTCTGCACCATAGGTTGCACTGGGGGTTTTCCTTTGATCAAACACGCCCTAGAAACCCGCATCTTCGAATAGCCAGCATTTAGCCGCACTATTCCACGCATAGTTATATTTTAAACCCTAACCTGTGGAGGGGATGCGTCGCGGCGTTCATTTTGTTAACTAGAAGTCGCAAGGGTAGTGGTGTTGAAAGCTTCATTTGAGGGCTTGCGTAGTTTTCCCCTATCTGTCTCGTGCAGTGTTTTGATAATGGAACCTATAGAAAGCGGGAGTTTTCTTCACGATAATATAGATGTTTTTCCATCCGATTGCATTGTGAGAAATGTTTGGTATTGGCAAACAGTGGTAGCTTGCATAATCTTACTGCATATAACTATTTTCAATCATGCTATACATAGACTAATTCACTGAACAATGCGCATCATGTTTCAATAGTTCTGTTAGTAAGGTCATACACAGATGTTAGCTTTGTTAACTAATTGCTATCATGATACACATAAAAGAAGTAAAACACTGCACATTGTCATATAAGTGTCTGCAACTGGAATTGCTTAATGTTACAATGTTATATGTGGCAGGAAGAATTTGAGCTCACGATGTCAAAGAGACAAAAGAAGAAGGCCCCTGTGGTCGAAGAAGAGCCAGAAGTAGAAGTGGTCACCAAGACAGAATACGTATATGAAGACACTAAATGCATTTCTGGCTTGGAACCTGAATACCAGTGGGGGAAATCTATAGACTGATTACCCGAAGAGAAGTTCCCGACATGGGCTTAGAAGAAGAGTCCATATATGCAAACATTGAAAGATCTTCCCTTATGAAGGTCACCACCAGGCCAGAGCTGTTCCCATGCTCCGAGGTAATTGGCTGGATTCTGCCCCAGACAGATGTAACCACAATGATTCTAGAAAATGTTGAAAGACAGGGCTATGCTGCATTTAGCCCTGGATATGTGGCGTTGTCTTATCACCTGCCAGAATCCCAAGTATTCTTATCTGATGATTGGTTGAATAGCATTAGAATGGAACTGGTATAGACTCTTAAGAGAATTTTGTTGCAGGGAAAACATTACCGATACAGACCCACGAGTGAGTATGATACAACGAGCTTGAGGGCTCCCTACAGATTTATAGCTCTGATGCTTAATAGGATATTTGGGAGAGCTCATGGCAGATTCTTCAAGCTAGAGTGGATACCCATCATTTTTCATGTGGAAACCCAAGGGACAATCTTCAATTGGGCCAGCCTTGTATCAAGCAGTCTTTCTTCTTGCTTGGCCTCAGCCTTGGAAGGAAAGTCCCAGAAAAGGTCTGAATTTTATATGAGTTCAATACTCATAGATTGTATATTATGCAACCAGCCTTTCCCTGGTCTCAGGTGCATCTGGGACAGGGAAAGAATGCATGTCTATGCCGCTTATAGACCATTGTGGGCACACCAGTACCACAGCCATTACAGAGAAGTCTGTGAGCACTTCATTATGCCACTATACACACTCATTTTCCGGAAAGAGTGTGATTGTATATCGGAGGAGGCCATGCAAGTGATACAAGATTATGTAGACTACTATTTAATCGAACATGGCATGTACTTCAGAATGTTTGGAGGCTCGAGAGCACCTTCCCTACTGCCAAAATACGCAACTGATTACATTGTCCATAAGGAGGCAGTCAAACAAGTGTTCCTGGATGGAATAGGCAGCTTCCTGTTCGAGCACAAGAAGACTGCTTATCCTCCCTTGCCCTTCAGACTAGGAAGCTACAGGTTCACTAAGGTGAAACAAGCTAGTGAATTCGTAGAGGAGCTGGAGAATTTCCACTTTGGCGAGATGCCCTACCACAGGAATGACTCCCATGGTAAAGTTGCGGAGCATTGTAAGGAAAACAAGGTGCATTTTGAATATACCCACCATTTTGATAGGGATGAATCTGTCTTCCGAAATGCCCCGAACATGACAGCACCGAAGAGGAGATTCACGAAGAAGATCACCACCAAAGGTGGGAAGGGGGATGAACAGGCTAAGGCTGAGGAAGAAGCCAAAAGGAGAAATGAAGAAGCTCAAAGGTTGGAAAAAGAAGCTGCAGAGTGGTTGCACAGTGAAGAAGAAGGGAAAAGAAAAGAAGATGAGAAATCCCAGGAAGCAGCTAAAGAGGTAGAAGAAGAAGCTAGAAAAGCAGCTGAAGAAGCGAAGAGAAAGCTCAATGAGGAGCTGCAAAAGCAGGAGGCAGAGAGGTTGAAGCTGACACAGACTGAGACAGAAGAGTCATCTTCTGACATAGCTGGAGGGCAGACCCAAGATGTTGAGAACCCCGAGGTTCAGGACCCACAAGTACTTGCTGCCAGCACACCCATGGTCCCCACTCTCAAGCTGGTTCCTTTTGTGCAGAAAAAGGGAGAAGAAATTCCCGATTTCAACACCGTTTATTATGATAGGGAAACGAAGAGAATAATGAAGAGGACAGAGAGGAAAGTAGAAGCAGGAAATATGCCTGGCAAAATGATAACAGATACGGCTGTTATGATAGGAACAGACCAAGATCTAAGGCTCACCCTAAGAGCTGGGACTGCACTTCTCCATGCCTCAGAAGATAACATGGACAAGGTAATAACTGACTTGGAGCAGTCCAAGAAATCCTCTGCCCAGTTAAAAGACACATTGAGGAAAGAGAGGGAAGAAAGCAACAGGCTCAAGAGGAAATATGAAGATATGCAAAGGGAAATGAAATCCTCAAGAGCCGAAGTACAGGCCCTCCAAGGAGAAATACAAGTTCTGGAAACAACACAGGAGTCTCTAGAGAGAGTACAGAAATAATATCAAGAGTTAAGAACTGAAAAGGAATAGCTACTAGCAAAGGTGGAGGAACTAGAAGAGCAGCAAAAGATCCTTCTGGAAGCCAATATGCTGCATACCCAAGAACTGAGAAAGGAACATCAAGAACAGGTATCTTCTTTAACAACTGCTCTGGAGGAAGCAAGAGAACAGCAGGTTAATCTCCAGCCATTCAAAGAGCACGTCTTGGCCCAAAAGACCAAGATGCTGCAGTTACAGACTGCTGTTGAATATTAGAGATGTAGAGTGCTGCAGATCGATGGAAGACTGGAAGAAATCTTGGAAACTGCATCTTATTTTGTGGACAGATCTTAGGATGTCCTCGAGGTCCTGACTACAAGAATGGAGAGGTTGGAGAACAATGAGGAAACTCCAGCAGAGCTGCCATCAAAAGATAAACAAGCCCTCAAGCGGGATTACGAATTAGTAGAATTTGCTATTAACACCGCCGAGGATTTCAAGAAAACAGTCAAGAAGACGAAGGGAGCCTGTACGGAATTTTTTAGGAGAGTCCTCATCACATACAACCGGTGCCAAGTAGAAGTCGAGCAGAGGATGGATTATTTCCCAGACCACAATTCATTTATGCCAGATGTTATAGAAAAGGCATCAGGAAGAAGAAGCAAGAGTGCAACGCATCAAGGCCATTGATGACGAGATGCTGAGAAGTGAAGTGGGCCATTCAGCAGTTAGTGTCCAGCTTTTGGAGGACCAACTTCGGTTGAGCGCAGCCAGAGTGGAGGCTATAAAGAACCAGGCTGAGAAATTTGAAATCAATATCCAGTTCTTGGAACCCTACGCATTTGAGGGAATTTCCACTGAAGCCTCTAAATGGAAGAAATTCCTTGACACCCAAGTGGGGCCCTCTTCATAAAGGAGTAGTCGCTTTTGTATTTTGTAACACTTTTGTAAATCGTTAAGGGAAAGTAAATGATGGGAAATGAAGAGTTGGGAAGCCCAAAGGTTACTTTGGGCAGCCCAACCATCTCACCCTTTTGTATAAATGTAATAGACTAAGAAGGAAAAAGGGCTTTTTCCAAGTTAGACTAAAAAGCAATATTGTAAGAAGAACTATTTCTCTTTGCAATAAAGAAATATAGTTTGCCTGCTGGAGAAATATTGGTGGAATTTCCAAATGTTATGCTGCGGATGACTGAAAGATGAACTATTTTGTTTTCCAATTTTTGTCCATCAACCGTGAGATCGTTCTAACTCTCTGAACCTATGTTCTTGTTTAAATGATTTCTGGTTCATTTTGTGGAAATGTCACTATGAGTAATGTATGGTGCTTATGAAACAGTTGGCTATCTGATTGTCGAAATATATTTAATCTTTCATGTGTTGTAGATAAGAATGTTAGCTACCTGTAATTTCTATTTATAACGCATGAATAATTCACATTACTCATAAATAAATCATATTTTGGCTCCCTGGGGATAGGTAGATAGATAGATAGTTATTTCATTTCATTACTGCATATGTGATATAGATGCATGTGAGCCTTAAGATGAGAGGTAAAAACCTGCGCATCACATTGTGACTGCTCCTACATGCTCATCACCCTGCATGGTTAATTAGGTATATGCATCTCATACATTAAGTCAAAAATACAAAAAACTCGGTGGACCGGGTCGCAACCGGTAAAAGCCTTGTTTTGTTACTTTGACCTACGGTAGCCGGACCGCAAACCGGACGGATTCCCTACACCAAACAGTCAGTGGGCTAGTTGGGAACGTTGACTGGGGAGAATCCCTTACTGTTGTCGCCTGAGAATTTTCAGGCCTCAACAGGTTGTACAGTCAATGACTTTAGAATGTCATTTAAAACCTGAAGATTATACAGTTTATCAAGTATAACCCTTATAACAATTTATAAAATAATTAACCCAGTATATTATTAAAATACCGTAAAAACCCTACCAGCAACCACCATGATTAAATAACATAAAATAAGCCAAGTATTTTATCAAATTCACAGGAACCGAACGTATTGAAGGCAGATAAGATTATTAAGCCAAGTTTGAACAGTAATAGTTTCAAAACTGTACAAGTAACATAATATTAACTTAAAGAAAGTAGCATGGATAGCGCATAGCTCCAAATTCAGGGTAAACCCTGATAAAAACTTAAAGTATGTACTGGAGGTGGAGTTTCATCTCCTTGGCACCTCACGGCTACCAATATCAGTTACAAAAATAAGCTTACAGCCTGTACAATATTAATATTTATGCATGCTTAAACAGTAATCAAACGAAGACCCAAAACCCACGGTCTTGGCTTCAGCCAAGCACACATGTTAAACAAAGAATGAAACCCTCTTAAACAGCGTTCAGGTTCACCATACTGAACTAAGTTAACCACGAGGGTTACAAACCGTGAAGTCAAATCCATGACTGCCCTAGAGGACCAGCAAGGAGGAGTACGACATGGGTAAAACCAGGCTTACCAGGAAAAGCCAGCTGCTGAAGTTCCACACCTTACCATGCCGAAAGGAGAATATTAACCCTGTAACAAAGATAGCTAAATATTAAAATCATGCCAACTGTTGTTGCTTAAGATTTTATTTGAAAGAAAAAGAGAACGAAAGAAAACTGTAACTTACCTTAACGCCTGATAGAAATATGGCCACCAACGAACAACAAGACTACCACGAGCAGGAGGAAGGGTAAACCCTTCATTCGTCGCAGAGAAGGTTGAGCTCGCAGGAAACTAAAGGAGTACCTGTCACGATGGAGAAACCCTAGGTATTATAACACTACTTAGCATCCAACAGCAAACTACTCGACACAGTAACCCTCCATCACCTGCGTTATAAAATTTACCATATAAACATTAAAATAGTGTTTATAAAACATTATAGTATGGATTTGTTTCATCATTGGTCTCATACAATTAGGTATGGAGAATTGTATTTTTGTTTATAATAAGATATAAGAGGAAAGAAGTAAGATTAATTACCATGGACCAGTTTAATTATAGACCTATTTTCTTTCTATTTTATATATTGCAATAGTTGCAAATGAAGTAAAGCATTAGAGGAAATTTGGGGTCTAAAATGGGCCTCCTAAGGAAAATAATAAAATAATAGTTAAAATAATAAAATAATAGTTATTAATTTTGGAGGAAGAATGAAAAAAACTACTTTTTGTGTTTGTATTTTCGACATATCTCCCTATATTTTTACTCAAATTTTGAGCGGGAGAGCTCGTTGGATGCGGAATGTAATTTTGCATCCAACGAGTACCCACACTGCATACTTTTGATGGACCCCGCTCCCCCAAAAACAAGAAATACCTGAAAAAATGTGATGATGATGTCATCATCACGTTT
>LPNX011004403.1:364361-388007 GCA_001517045.1 Pseudotsuga menziesii | reverse complement strand
AGACATAACTATACGAGAAATTTAGGAATGAACATAGACAATTGAATTTGGGGCAAAGATCTTTTGAGAAATGTAAGCCCTAGTATGTTAGAATAAATAGTCTTCGTAACACTTGTTGTTGTAGATACGATTTAGAATATGAATATTACTATGAAACATTTTTGTACATTCGTCGTGTGTTGCATACTAACCATGTGCAGGATTGCTCCTTGACAATACCACCGACCTCATCAAGAGAATTCATTCATAGTATCATGTGCAATACGCCTGAGGGGCAAACTTACTATGCAAAATCTTGTTTGGATGGAACTTGTTCCAACTGTGATGGAATGGCATTATTGAGCCAATGTATGCACGAGACCGGATACAATGAATTTGGGAATATGGTTACAGACATGAAAACTTTCAAATATATCAGCTATGAAATAGTCCTAGGGAAAGAAAGCAAAAAAATACAATTGGTGACATCTCAGGTACATGTATTTATCTATAAATTTATGTTTGAACAGTTGCATTTCATTCCTTACTTACAAAAAACCTGATATTGAGAACATTTTATGTCAACAGGTACAAGTTAGTGTCTTCGTCAAGGAATTTATTGAAAAGACACGTCAATATGTTCAACATGTCCACTTGGCACAATGGCAGGATGAGAAGTTTAGAATATGCAGAGATACATTTCCTCGTGGTACTATACTTTTAGTTGTTGATTTTGCTGAGAACTACAGTCTGCAACCTCAAAATGAGACCCACTGTCAGTATTATCACTCTGAGCAGGTTTCCTTGATGGTGCATATCACATATAGGCATGGCCCAAATAGCAGTGAAGAGCAAAGAAAAATTCTAAAGGAATATCACTTCTACATAAGTGATGATAGGTTCTATGACTTCCACTATGTACGTCATTACTTCATCATGTTCTATGATCATTTGAAGAGCAGGAACATACAGATGGATTGACACTGGATTTGGTCTAATGGATGTGCTGGTCAGTTCAAAAATGCATGCATATTTCAATGGTTGTGTTCATTGCATAAAAACTACAAAGTTCCACATATGTGGAACTATTTTGAGACTGTGCATGGTAAAGGAGAGCATGATGGAGCCGGAGCATGTGTCAAAACAACCCTATGAAGAGAGGAAATGAAATTATCTACAATATCTACTATTCGAAATGCTCAATCTATAGTCAGGTGGTGCATGTCAGTAATGGGAGAGGAATCAGCTATGCGAGTAGAATCCACAAGAAAGAGAAATGTGGAGAGATTATTTTGGGAGGTGGTAGACACAGATCATTCACATGCATGGGAATGAAAGACTGTTCCTGGGACTCATGGATTTCATTCAGTTCGAAGCTCTCATAACCCAGTATTTGAAATTTGGAACAAAAAACTATCTTGTTTTTTCCCGCCTTGTTGTGATGGTGATTGGGATGTGTGTAAATCATGGGATTGGGTTGATGGATAGGATCGCATATCACTTCCACTTGATCAGCGTGAAATTGTTGAGTTAACTTCGTTGGAATAAGACCAATCATCTATTTCTATATATTTTGATCATGTATGAGACCTTGTACAACTTGGTATGATGCATTTCCTTAACATTTTTTTGTAAAATTTATGTAGTCTTGAAACTCACATTAATGGCCTTGTATCACATGAAAAATATTTGATCATATACCTACAATCATACTATGCAGGACACATATACGAAGTGGTTGCCTCAAAAGATAGTGAATGGGGTGGTGATTACTGGTTGGCACATTGTATAGAGGGAAAGCGAACCCTCATTATGTCCATGACTGATGATGAAAACAACCAATTCCCCATCGGGTCTATGGTTGTTAAAGGTGAATATCTTACACATGACAACAATGCAAGAAAGAAGGGTGGATATGTTTACAAGGATTACAAACCAGGTGCAAGTGTGTATCACTTTACCAACTTAATCATTGGTACAAACCTCCAGGTACAAACAATGCCTAGTCGAAATTCATCGAAGGTACGCTACTTCTTACCGGATACAGAGAACGAGAGACGAAAGGAGACCATCATTATAAGAGATGATCCGGAGGGATTGGTTGTATGATAATAGGTGGGATCTAGCATGATGAGGTATGTGTCATTATTGTAATTTTCCCATGTATGTTTCTTATGAATATGCCAATTTTGTGTTCTTGTATGCTACTTCTTACCGGATACATAGCACGAGAGACTAATGGAGACCATCATTATAAGAGATGATTCAGAGGCCTTGGTTGTATGATATAAGGTGGGATCTAGCATGATGAGGTATGTATCATAATTTTAATTTTCCCATGTATGTTTCTTATGAATATGTCAATTTTGTGTTCTTGTATGCTACTTCTTACCAGATACATAGCACGAGAGACTAATGGAGACCATCATTATAAGAGATGATCCAGAGGCCTTGGTTGTATGATATTAGGTGGGATCTAGCACGATGAGTTATGTATCATAATTTTAATTTTCCCATTTATGTTTCTTATGAATATGTCAATTTTTTGTTCTTGATATGCGAAATTTTCCATAATGTTATTTATAAATATGCCAAAAATTCTCTTATATGTCAATTTAATGAACATGCCAAATTTTACGTATGATCAATAAACCATATATATCAATCATATGAACATTTCAAGATCTCATTCACATGATATACATAACATTAGAATACATACATGTACCTCTGTAGGTCATACCTATCAAAGTTCTTTGTATGCTCTCTTATAGGACTAAAACCCTAATTTTTCAAGTAGGTAATATTGTCAATGTTTTCAGCCGATATATACAACTAGGATGATGGAAACAAGATGCTTAAATGATAAACTTATGTTTGAAGGCTTGTATAATTTCCTTCTTGACAACTCACCTCTACTTAAAAGATAATAAAAGATAATAAGAGATTTGGGCCAAAGCTGGACAATGCATTTCATGCCAACGAAGGCCAAACTTGGAAAACCCTATCCCTAACTAGGATTTATTGTTTAACATGCATGGCCCATAACCATAAACCTACCTAGGAAACCCTAATCCTAACCCTAATATTATCTTACTGTCACAACTCAATTCAGAATCAATCTAATGTCCAACTCAACTTTTTCAAATCGGGTGGACTTATGCTTCAAATCATGTTGATTCACGAAGTTGACTTTAGTGTGCATGTACTGAGATCATTGAAACCTTTAAATATAATAGTTTTTGCATATGTTATTTATGTAATTAAAATAAACATTTCAAGAAATATTAATATAATATGTTATTGCTTAGGGAATCATACTTATAGATGAAGCATTTTTTTCACTTGTTAAGAGTTTTTGTTCAAATACTCAGCCTTGATTCTTTAGATTTCATTTTTTATTCCAAAAATCAATTCAAACCTTTTGCACTATTCTATCATGATGGCATTTGATTTTTATTATGGACAAAATTATATATGTACCATAAATAATATGGTTCATTGATGCCATGATGTCTTATATCGTTTACAAAATATCTTGCAATGCTTGCAGTTGCACAATGAAAAGATTTAACATCAAAAACAATATTAGACTATTGATACACATGATATATATTTCATATGAAAATGCATTGCACATATTCCTTAGTTTAATTATGGTCATTGTTCATGTTTGTATATCGAAAATATTAATTTGTTTCAATCAAGTAAACACTTTTACACCATACATTTGAAATCGCACTTCGCATTTGTGTTTGCAAGTATATGATACCTAGTACATTGTTATGATGAAAGTGCAAAGTAACATCAAAATGTGATATACCTTGGGTATTTATTAGTTGGTTTCAATACAATGCATTGTATTATGGTTTAAATTTGGTGATTTACATCCCATATTTCCTCCTAACAAAGCTTTTTTCTATAGACACATGATTATGATTGGACTGTTTTCTGGATTTTCAAGAATGGGAGTGAATGTCATGCAATATTGAATTATAATGATGGAAACATAATTGGGATTTGAAGTTTTTACTAACCAATCAAACACTTGGCACTTGGCCCCTCATATGGCCTACCTTGCTCCCACATTTAATATTACATGAACCTAATTTATTTGATGTGATCCATTGATTTGGATCATTTTGGTTTTCTAAAAAGGCTAGAGTTCAATGTAAGCAATTTCTTATTGTAATTACATACTAAATTATAATATGTAATAATCAGTTCTATGCACTTTTCAAGTGTTCCTGCATAACACATGCCTAAACACAGTGCACAACCCACCGGAAGGCCTTTTTTATGAACGGTTTCCATTCTATGCCCCGGGTAGGGATTCGACAGGTGTCCCTGAAAGCCTGTAGGAGGTGGGATTCAACGTGCCACAGAATCATGACCGTTGCTCAGATCAACAAACCATCAGCTCTGTTGGATTCAAGACATTGAGATAGTGCTAGGGTGGCCCTCTAATCTTGTTACATGGAGAAGAGACCATTATTTTGGTCAATTTTGGAAACTAGGGTTTTGCTGAGTAAGTGAATGTGAAATTTTTGCACATGGGGGTCAAATTCACATATTGCTCAACCGTGAAGGTGTGGCTAGTGTTCCCACATAAAACATGCCTAAACACACTTGCACGACCCACCGAAAGCCCTTTTTTATGCACGGTTTCCATTCTATGCCCCGGGTAGGAATTCAACAGGTGTCCCTGAAAGCCTGTAGGGGATTCAATGTGCCACAGAATCATGATCATTTCTCAGATCAATGAACTATCCACTTCGTTGGATTCAGGACATTGGGATAGTGCTAGGGTGGCCCTCTAATCTAGTTCCATGGAGAAGAGACCATTATTTTGGTCAATTTTGGAAACTAGGGTTTTGCTCAGTAAGTGAATGTGAAATTTTTGCACATGGGGGTCAAATTCGCATATTGCTCAACCGTGAAGGTGTGGCTAGCATTTCCACATAACACATTCCTAAAAACACTTGCACGACCCATTGGAAGCCCTTTTTTATACACGGTTTCCATTCTATGCCATGGGTAGGGATTCAACAGGTGTCCTTAAAAGCCAGTAGGAGGTGGGATTCAACGTGCCACAGAATCATGACCGTTGCTCGGATAGACAAATCGTCAGCTCCATTGGATTCACAACATCAGGATAGTTCTAGGTTGGCCCTCTAATCTAGTTCCATGGAGAAGAGACCATTATTTTGGTCAATTTTGGAAACTAGGGTTTTGCTCAATAAGCGAACGTGAAATTTTTGTACATGGGGGTCAAATTCGCATATTGCTCGACCATGAAGGTGTCGCTAGAATTACCACATAACACATGCCTAAACATGCTTTCATGAACCACTGGAAGCCATTTTTTATACATGGTTTCCATTCTATGCCCCGGGTAGGGATTCAACAGGTGTCCCTGAAAGCCTATAGGAGGTGGGATTCAACATGCCACAGAATCATGACCGATTCTTAGATCGAAAAACCGTCAGCTCTGTTGGATTTAGGACATCAAGATAGTGGTAGGGTGGCCCTCCAATCTGGTTCCATGGAGAAGAAACCATTATTTTGGTCAATTTTGGAAACTAGGGTGTTTCTCAGTAAGTGAATGTGAAATTTTTGCACGTGGGGGTCAAATTTGCATATTGCTCGACCGTGAAGGTGTGGCTAGTGTTACCACATAACACATGCCTAAACGCGCTTGCAAAACCCACAGAAAGCCATTTTTTATACAGGGTTTCCATTCTATGCCCCATGTAGGGATTCAATAGGTGTCCCTAAAAGCCTGTAGGAGGTGGGAATCAACGTGCCAAAGAATCATGATCGTTTCTTTGATCGACGGACCATCAGATATGTTGGATTCAGGACATTGGGATGGTGCTAGAGTGGCCCTATAATCTAGTTCCATGGAGAAGAGACCATTATTTTGGTCAATTTTGGAAACTAGGGTTTTGCTCAGTAAGTGAATGTGAAATTTTTGCACATAGGGGTCAAATTCGCATATTACTAGACCGTGAAGGTGTGGCTAGAATTCCCACATAATACATGCCTAAACAAGCTTGCACGAACCATGAAAACTCCTTTTTGATGCATGGTTTCCATTCTATACCCCGGGTAGGGATTCAACAGGTGTCCGTGAAAGTCTAGAGGAGGTGGGATTCAACGTGCCATAGAATCATGACCGTTGCTTGGATCGACAAACCATTAGCTCCGTTGGATTTTAGGCATTGATATATTTCTAGGGTGGCCCTATAATTTGCTTCCATGGAGAAGAGACCATTATTTTGGTCAATTTTGGAAACTAGGGTTTTTCTCAGTAAGTGAATGCCCAATTTCTGCACATATGGGTCGGCTTTCCAAATTTCTTGACCGTGAATGTGTGGCTAGTGTTCCCATACAGAACCTTCCTAAACATACTTGCACGACCCACTGAAAGACCTTTTTGATGCACGGTTTCCACTCTATGCCCTGGTTAGGGATTCAATGGGTGTCCCTAAAAGCTTGTGGGAGGTGGGATTCAACGTTCCATAGATTGATGACCATTGCTCGGATCGATGAAACTTCAGATCTATTGGATTCATTACATCGTGATAATGCTAGAGTGGCCCTCTACTCTGGGTCCATGGATAAGGGATCATTTTTTTGTCAATTTTGGAAACTAGGGTTTTGCTCAGTAAGTGAATGTGAAATTTTTGCACATAAAGGTCAGCATGAAGGCGATTGTATATCTTCCCCTCATATAAGAGATGTGAGCATTTGTATGATGAAATGTATGAGGAGACAATACCATTAAGTCAGTGACCATGTAATGGAACATGTTTATGTTTAGAAACAAGTGGCCATTCTATTACGCCATTATTACAAAATATATATATCTTCACTCTACGAATTCTTCGAAAATGCCATGTACATTAATCACACATAAATTTCATCTCTTTCAAAGTTGTTCCTTGAGGCCATTCATCAAATGCCATGTACATTAACAAAATGATAAAATAATGTGCAGGATATAGTCATAACCATGATTTTGAATCAACCTTATAATACTCGGATACTTTTAGGTTTTATGTGTATCCCATGTATTCGTTAGATGAAAGACATCATGCCAAAAAATAATTTTATTAATGTAGATCACACTGGTGCATCATTTAAGTGTGTCAACCTCGTGCATCCTTTAAACGTTTGTTAGGTTGTTATGTGGGTAAGGTGCTTTTGTATTCCACCAAGTTGGATCAGTTGCTTAGCTGTGTTGGGTGCTTAAATGTGTATTAGAACTATGTTCTGTCTTTTTGAATACAATTTGACATTGTTAATATAACATTGTATATGCAATTGGATCATGGTAAAAAACAATTAAAATGTACATTTTTTTCATTACGTAATTTATTGTAATTGTGCATTGTTCTCAAATTTATAACTGATATCTCCATACAATCGTAAAATATATAAAAAAATTGGGAACAGTACACATAGAAACATTCTTCACCACACATCTATAACCACACTTAAAAGACTAAACCATGAATATCTCAAGAGCCTTGATATGAAATGTTTTTTATACCATGAAAGTTATAATACAAAAATATAAGGCCTAGATCTATTGCTTGTCAATGTACATGTATCAAAAACATATTTGACGTAAATGTGCAAACAAAAGTAGATCTGTCCCGGACCGCGCCCCTATACTCTAAATCCGGATTGTATAATAAAATACATATTTGTCCTAGACTAACATATCAAAATTCTAACTTTCTCTTCTTTTTCCCGGACCCTGATGCTCTTCGGCTCTGTCTACGACCATTGTCCATCTCTGGCGAATGCAAATCAACGACAATATTTCTTGATCAGGTAACTGAACTAGTACTGTCCATCAATAACAAAGATTGAAAATTTGAAATATGACTCAATTGTAAATAAAACAAGTACTCACTACATCTGTCAGGGGTATAGGTTCCTGTGGTGTCGACGGTGTAGGTGCCTCTGCTGTGGTCGTCCTTGCAGCGAGCCTCATTGCCATGCTTCTCTGTGAATAAAAAAATTTATGTCAATTATCTTAAGAATTATCAACATGTACATGAATGATAAAGTACTAATCAATTATGTAAAAAATGAACATCTCACCGAAAATACCATTTCTTGGAGATGAGGCTGGTGCTCTTCCGTAGTAAGAGGAGCCGTAGGTTGAACATCAACCTCAGTTGCGTGCACTAATGGACTAGGGTGTGGCTACATTCACCAAATGATTAAATAGTCAGACATCATGCATGTCAAGAAACAATACAAATGAAATGTACAATTACAAATATTCAAGTAGATGTAGTTCACTGTGACTTATCCTTATTGCAGATGTGGCATTGACAGTGGCATCAACAATCCCACTAAGGTGTGGCATAGATGAGTCTACATCTTGATGCTGTAAACATGCAAAAATAACAATAAGAAAAACCACTTGTGAAGTGAATACATAGCTAACCAAAAACTGCCATTGGAAGTGTGTACATTACTGTGGGATGAGTAGGTTGATCCTCATGCACACCCACTCTGTTCAAGGAAGAGGGACCTCATCTGGTGTAAAAAACCCCCTTATCTATGTTTGGACTACGGGAAGATCCAAACCAAAGAGGCGGTGCAGGGATCTGCGATGACGTCTGCATTCATAAAGTGTTACCATAGTTAGACATGGATTTGAATGGATGGAATAATATGTACTGAAAAAATAACATGTTGCAATATACTTACCCCTTCTTGGGACATATCTCCACCATGGGAGTGACCGCTTCCATCAATTTCTTGCCCCTCGTTAGATGCCTCTAGCATTTGCAAGTTTAAAAATTATATTTACATTAGCGATCTATTAAGGAGTGTATAGTAAGAAATTTAAATAATTCGAACAAGATTCAATCATAACCCATGTACTTAAATTCTTCAAGTAGTCATAAATTCCACCTTGGACTATGTCATTGATATCAATGTCTTCAGCATCACGTTCTAAGTGGGGTTCCTGCAACTTCCAAAATTGTAAATATTAGACATTTTAATAAATTAATCAAGACTAACACATGCATTAACAAAATTATACATGTAATAACAAAATGACAAGTGTTTAAATATTACCTTAATTGTGGTTCTCTGGGCCTTAGGTAAAACCATACCAGGTGCAGTACCACCCCCATGAGAGGCATCAATCTCCTGCAAGAGTAAATATTGCATATATATTACGAATCTTTTAATATGTTAGATATAGTATGGAACAATTAAAAATTGAACAATAACAGAGTTTTAAAACAATTTCCTTACCCGACCACCAGTTATCATTGTGGTACCACGTCTTGGTCCAGGACCATAACAGGGTCCCCCACATGATGTGCAGACATGTGTCTCGTTCTGAGGCACATGGGATGTCATTCTATCCCCACCAACAGATGTCCCTCCACCACCAGAAGCTGGTGGTTGTACACCAACAGAGGAAGAGGGCGCTCTCTGGTCAATAGTGGTCATGTGTCGAGAGACCATCTTAGCTAGAGTAAAAAATGCATCCTGTGTTTGGGAAACCATGTGATGTGCATGAGGGATGTCTGCCCTCGGTAGCTGGGCACAGGATGCAGGTATTTATGGATTGGCATCTCTATGCCTAGCATGGGGTCGATGTTGGGGCATTCCCCTACCAACTCCCTGGAATCCCAACATGTACATCGATACTTCCCTATTGTTGTGAGGGGGAATGCCAAACACCATGTACCACCTATCCATCCAGTTGTCTCTGATGGGTGGAAAAGTGCACCACTCAATAGAAATATGTGGCCTGCTGATCTTCAGGATGTCATCCATCCCAGGAAGTCTAAACAATGAATAGATGGCTTGTTTTTTTATTTTTAGCTTTTTTACCTCATTGTAACTCAACCCATCAACATATTGTTGCCTTTTTCTATCCATGTAAGATGTGATGCTATACAACGCATCATTCTATCTTGAAATCATATCAACAATAGATAACAATGAATCTGACAAGGAGCAGCGGAGCTCATCTCCACCCCTCCAATCCGAACCAATCTCTCTCAAATGGCCAATGAACCTCAGTATCTCTGCATTGTTACGATCCATAGTAGCCACTACAATCATAAATACAAATAAAATATTATTAGAAATATAAACACATGATATAATGGCATATCTAAGAACTGAAAACTGTATAACTATTGACATGTAAACTAAATCTATCATGTAAATTTAAAAATTGATATTGAATTTTACAGTAAAGAATAGGCGACATAATGTGCTGTTGATAAATAAAATACCAGTATAGGAAACAATTTTGTTAGATATGTAATTATTTGTTGTAGTGTGATGTTTTTTGGACTCCAAAGGCTATTTAGCAGAACTTTATGGATTTTATGGTTGCAAGGGTTCCACTGGATTAAATATCATGTATGATCTAGTATGTAATTTCCATGTTTAATCAAATACATCAACCTACCTATGTATCTTCATGTTCATAGAGTCTATTGTTGAACTTTGTTGTCTTGACCTTAACCAAAAAGTACCCTTCATTCAAGATGAAATATTTGTTAAAATCATGGGAAGCTGAACTATACCTTATTTTGACACTTGGATTGGGAAGTTTCATCAAAACTATAAGGTGTTTATTAATGTTCTTGGAAGAGCAACTTCGAGAAGTTTCATCAAAATTATAAGGTTTTTATTTGCGGATTTTGGTATGGATTCACAAGGATCCTTGTGAATATGCATATGGAAATTGTAATTTAATGAACTTTATTACGATGAGAATGACACTTATTCTTAATATAGATACCATTAGAGAGAATATCATTTGGATTAGGATGTTAGTTTTACTATCTTTAATTAAAGGGGGTTATTGGTCAATAATAATTTTAGTTAATTGAATTGGGAAACTAATATTTAAATGAAAAGGGTTGTAGTTAGAGATAATTAATGATATTGGTAGTTATTTCATGTTTTAATTATTGTTAATGAGGGGAATTGTAATATCGATGAGACTAGTAGCTAGTCTCTATTCTAGTTATGGATCACGTCGTTAGAGTGTTAGTCTATTCATAAGCTATTTATTGTTAATGAGAGAGGATATTGTTGAATGAAGTTGGTAATCAATTTCTAAGCCATTTATTAATAATGAAGATTATTATCATTTTGATGAGGGTGATATTCAATAGCTATGGTAGCTATTGTTAATGAGGGTGACTATATTTCTATGAGGAAGGCAGGGTAATTCCTTTAGATGAGGCCACTTGTCAATTCTTACATCAATAATTGTTATCATAGATACAATGGGATGGTTTGGATCATATCACAACCAACTATATAAAATACACAACTTAAAGACTCAACATTAGAGTGTACAAAATATCAAAAAAAAAAAACATGACAAGGAAAAAATCCCAATATATTCATTTGTTTTTTGAGTTAATTTGGGTTTTGGTTTCCATTGGGCATGGGAATTTTTTTAAATAATCAAAATTATTTAATTTTTATCATTAAATTGAGGAATTGGTTTCAATTGGCCAATTACATTGGGGTTCTTGTTTCCATTGGCCAATTCCATTGGGTTTTTGTTTCAATTGGCCAATTCCATTGGGTTTTTGTTTCAATTGGGCCATTCCATTGGGTTTTTGTTTCAATTGGCCATAATTTAATTTAATATGGTTTAATTTTTCAATCTAGGGAAAATAAATTGATGAAGAAAATGAAAAAAACATGAAAAGAAATGAGGAAAATACCTCACAACGGGGAGGTTTATCCAAAGGTGGAGATGGAGGGCTCAAGCACACCCAAAATCATGTTTGCATAGTCGAGAGTTGGTCCTCATTCATCCAATAGCCACGCGGTTATGAGAAAAAGACGGCCTCAACCAATTTTAAAAAAAACATTCTTTCCAAATCATGCCTCTGTTTTAGAGAAGGAAATTGTGCAGACGATTCTCTTCACTAAAACATAGGCGCGATTTGTCTTACTATCCTAGTTGGCATGGCTATTGCAAGCCTTGGGACAAGGCTTGGTAGGTTTGGGATTGCTTGGAATGATTTCTTTTTTTTGGATTAAGATTGATTGACTTCACTCCACCATTGCATCTAAAAGGTCCCTCAACTTCTTGCACACACCCTTAGGGAAGCTGTTAAATGAATCTTTTACTGGTCACTTGGTGGAGAAGGCTGGGTTGAGATCATATTGACACTTGGAAGCATCCTGAAACTACTTCTAGTTGTTGCAGGAGGGAAATTCCCTATTTTTGTGGGCATGTTCCCCAAGAAAATGGAACAAGATCAGGTGGCTCATTAGGTGAAAACTAACCCAAAATACCTAGGCATGCTAATAAAACTTCCCATTGAAGGTAGCTGAGGCTTCCCATTCTTGACTTGTGAACATTTTGAGTGAATGAAGTGCACAAGAAAATTTAATGGAGGGGACTAGCTGAAGTATGTTTTGACTGGAAAAGTGTTGAGTACCTGAACTAGTGCAACTGTTCTAAGCTGAGTTCATACTATTGCATGTAGAACTGACTTACTGCTGAACACTCAGTAGAGTTGCAAAGGATTACTAAACTACATCTCTCACCCAGTACTTCTACCAGGTGGACCAGGAGACAAGCTCGGGGGTCCTGAGAATTGCAGTTCATCTTTTCTCCAGGAGTTGGTTGGGAGGAACGGGTTCCTTAAGCTGTTGTCACCTCATCTAATTTTCGAGGTTCTACTTGATTTATCTAGCAATCTAATTTTTTATTGTTATCAGAAAATTTTGAGTTAAGCAATGAAATGTTATGCTTTTGTTATGTTGTTTCTAGGGTTAGTTAGGAGAAATATTTTTACAGTGAAAAGATAGTTAAGTTTTGAACTAGATAGAGTAGGGTAAATGATTAGAAGAATTTCTAGATTTACTAATAGATAGAAAAATACCTAACTGTAATTTTCCACACCTTTTATAAAGGTAGTACTCTAGTATAGAGGTTAGATTAATTTCAGATAAAGAATCGAATGAAGTATGCATGATTGTGAATTACTATCTTCTGGAGGTTCATATGTGTGATTTGTATGTATGTTTTCCTTTTATTTTAGATGTCTTTATTTTAGTTAGAGTACTTGAACAATATATATAGAACTATTAGGAAAGATCCAAATGTATAGGATTACTTAGTCTCTGTAATGGTTTACAAAGTAGATAAATTATTATTATAAGTCTATAATTACTGTAATAAATTCATCTAAGTAAAAATGCAAACTAGGGTAAGTTAAAATGAAATACTAACTATGTATTTAAACTAAGAGAAATTAGGGTTTTATAAATAAAACCTAATTAAAAGAAAATGTAAATTTAAAATAACATTACCACCCCTTTAAATAACATAGGGGTTAATATTTAATCCATAAAACAAATTAAATCTTACATATTCTGTTTATATAACCATAAGCATCGATTAAATGGATATAGGAAAATTAATACAACCTCCCCAAGGAACAATATTAAAACTATTTGAATAATTATACACATCATGTAAATAAAAACACATCAATATATTTCCAACCAGGAAACCGTAAATATACATGAGGTATTAATCACTTCTTTTAACCATTACTGACAGTAATAACCAAGTTATGGTATAATAACCTACTGCCAGATCCCTTAGATAGAATTTTACACATAAAATAAAATAAATATTAATTTATTTAACCACAACCTCTGTTAGGTTAAATTCAACAAAAAATAACCAAAATAACAAATTATTACAAGCTTGACTTCTTCGATGTCAAATAGTATACTGAAACATACAAGTTACATCCATTTACCAACAAAGTCACGGCTTATATGCTGAAATTAAAATAACAAAACTGTAAACAAAATAGACCCAAATTTCATTCCTCAAGTCTCAGCTATGAAAGCCCTAAATCCCCAACATGAAAAAACCACGAGGGATTTACTTAAAACTTAATCACATATATAAATATCAACCACATGTCCTTCCAATATTTTTACAACACATTGTATCCACAACCGAGCCAAAAAATCTAGAAACCCAAGGAAGTGAACCAACTCAAAATAAACATCATAGACCACTGCAGGAGGAACCTCAGAGAAACAGAGGATTACCAGAAGAAACATCAACATGGAGCCCCTTCTTTTGGTAATTGTCATCCCAAGCATTTCAGACTGAAGCCTGCAAAAGTGTTGAAACACAAAATAAAAACAATGTTAGACCACTGCTAATAATCAAAGTATAAAACTGAACAGTGCAATAATGATTTTAAATTGAAAAATTTACATACCTGGTTCTATATCTCTTTACCCTTTCTATGAGAGACGTTCCAATCAAACCCTAACCACCATTTTTGAGAACGACAAGCTTCAAAGAAACACTGACAGAAGGAAACACGGCTCACATAGTTCAAGTCTGAAATTTGAATCCATGACCAGGAGTATTCAAATGCCACCCAGAATTTTTGCAGTGAGAAACAGTAATCTCTTCATACATCAAGACCACACTACAACAAAACTCACAGCTGCACTCACACTATCAAAATTCTCCCGTGCAAGGATGGAAGCCTTTTTTTATAGAGTCAAGACAACAAATGAAATGGAAATTGTAGAGCTGGGCAACGATGATGGACGGTTTATCCACATAAACAAAGGAAATATCCAAGTGCACCTTTACACATAGATTAAGAAGGATAATGGTGAGGAAGTTTACACAATGGAGTGAGAGACATGCCAAGCAGCCATGAGCCCGGAGCCCTATTCTTCCAGAGCAAAGCTAAATATAGGTTAAGGATAAATTTTAGGGTTTATAGAATATATATGGTAAATTCCAAAAAAATCAAAACCCTATCCTCTAATTTGCAACCACGTGTCTTTAATTTTATTTGCAAATTGTGGGTTTAAGGGTATAGTTCGGAAAGCACTGGAGCAGCCTGCAAGAAACAAGTTTTTGATCATTATAAATCAAGATATAACCTTATTATAACCCTTCTTATTTTCATCATAGATTGATTGCTTTTGTTGTATCCTTAATTACAACGAAGGTAGATAGTAAATATACTAGGGTTTTAGTATAATTTATAATATAGTAAATATACTAGGGTTCTAGTATAGTTTTTAATCTTTGCATCGGTGTAAGAAAAACATAATGCAAGGAACTATTCAAGGATAATTGCATAATAAAAATACCTTGTATAAAGTTGAGAAATTATAACAATTAAAATCAACTATATATTTACGCTTGCAACTATAGAAAGATCCATAGCTAGCATATTAACATAGATAATAAGTTGATATCATAATTAAATATACTAGGGTGTAGTTTTCATTTTATTAATACCTTATGAGATGAGAAATTATACAAAGAAAATAAAGGATAGTTTTCTTATAGAAAATAATTCATCCTTCCTTACATAAAAAGTAATAACACTATAGTTTAAGAAATACAAGTGGTATTAATGCATCTCTAATTAATAAGTACAAGAGTAGCTTAAAAATATCTTATCCACCAAGTACTAGTTCTATGTGAGTCCTTCAGTCAATGTGCTTAGTGTCTATACTCATATCTTTGGTTTTTCTAGATTAACTCGATATCTATAGAACAAAAACCTTGTAGGTTATTTTAGCATCAAGCAATTTAAACAAGGGAAACTGCTAGACAAGATGTTTTTCACTAAAGTTGCATACATGTTTTAAACTAAAAATAGAATGATACAAATTAAACAAACAAGATCTAGTTATAGTGATTTGGAAGAATAATTGATTTAAGTCCAGTTTACTAGAAATGTTTATATTACTATTAACTATGAAGAACATAAACAATAAGATCAACAATACCTTTTTACTGCTCAAAGCTCTAAACAAATAAATTAACTAGCATTTTATCCTATGCTAGTTGAGATAGTAATGTTGATCTGGAAACTGGTAACAAACTTCTTACCTGTAAAGGACCCGTAAAAGAAGTATCTCTTCACTACATTAGCTATAAGATAAGTAAGCCTCGATCTCAACTGAAGCTCTTTCCTACTTGTCATAAGACAATAAAAAAAACTTAGTACTAGAATTTAAACATATATTTCAACTCCAGATATTCCAAAATCATAACATACTAAATCAAATCCTTAACTTGGATTTATGAAAACAAACTGATAAGTATACAGGACTAAAGATTAACAAAATATTCAGTTCTAGTTAAAAACACTGTTTAAGTACCGTTAGCGATTAATAGTCCCTAGGCAGTAACAACTATAAACATTTTATGTTACATGAAATTTTTTAAATTTTTACAAATTTTTGGACTATTACACTAAGGATTTGGTTGTAATTTCTCTCTCTTATTCCTTTTATGCAATAAAATTTCCTTTCTCATGAATGATATTGTGTATGAATCACTTATTTCATTGTTGAACTCCTTGGTCATCAGCATAGGATCATAGGTTGTATTTGGTACTTTGATATTGTATGTTCTTTGTTTTGTATTTCTTACAAGTGAATCTATGGATATCAATCACTCCAAATGCCGGCATATTACACTGTATAACAGGTAAAAGAATCCATTAAAGCTGAGGTTGAAAATATTTTAAAACATGGTTTTATCTACCTTGTGCCTTTAACTGAGTGGTATCTAATATTGTTCATGTCCCCAAGAAATAGAGAACTATTAGATTTTGTATCGATTCTGAGGGATTTAAATCAAGCATGTCCTAAAGGGAACTTCCCATCCCTCACATCGATCATATCATTGGAAATTGTTCTAGAAGTGCCATTTTTTATTTTAAGTATGGCTTGTCCGGCTATAATCACATTGAGATATTTCCTGCTAACCAACATAAAACGACACTAATTTTTCTATGGGAAACTTTGCTTATCGTAAGATACCTTTTGGATTGAAGAATGTTGGAGCTACTTTCCAATAAGATATGTCTTATGCTTTTCATGATATAAAGCACATAGTGGAGTCATATTTGGATGACCTACCTTCTCATTCACTACAGCAGGAAGACCATTCAAGGAATCTCAGACACATCTTCCTTCGATGTCCTCATTACCATATTCGACTGAATCCACACAAGTGTGCCTTTTTTTTGAGGTTGGTGATTTACTTGGTTTTGTTGTTTCTAAGGATGGGATTCAGATTGATCCCTTAAAAATATCTACTATTGTGACCTTACCACCTCCGCCAGAAATTAATGAACTCCAAAGTTTGCAAGGGAAGTCAAACTTTCTTCATTGTTTTGTATGAAATTTGTAGAGAAAATGCATGGTTATATGCGTCTCTTGAAAAAGAACAATCGCTTCCTTTTGGATGATCAAGATCAAAGAGATTTCAATAATTTAAAACATGTTATAATGCATTCACCTATGTTGTACCCCCCAAATATATCTGAAATATTTTCTGCTATACATTGTCGCCTCCACTACTACCATTGGTATGGTCCTAGTGCAGGAATATTTGAATGGCAAAGAGCATGTTATCTATTATCTTAGTAAGAGTCTTATTGACTCTGAAACTCGATATTCATATGTGGAAAAGTTAGATTTGGCTATAGTCATTGCTGTGCAATATTTTCATCATTACATCCTACTTTGCGCCACTACCATGCTTATAGATCAAAACCATATGTACTATATTCTTACTCATCAAGTGCTAGGGGGAAAATATTATCGTTTGATAGTTATGCTACAAGAATTCGATCTCAAATTTTCCAAGACCATTTCCAAGAATTCCCTGGTCTTTGCAGAGTTGATGTGTGATGTTCCCTGTGCTCTTATGGAAACTGAGCCCAAGGATTCGTTTTTGGATGAATTATTGTTCCTGATAAGCACAAAAAACCCATGGTATGGATATTTCATCATATGTATGCAGAACCAAATATTTCATCCCAATCTATCCTGTGATGATCATCAACACATTCGTCACCATGTTAAATATTATCTCATTCTCAATGATAGGGCCTATACTAGCATGGTATTGACTCTATTCTTTGACAATGACTCGTTCATGACGAGGCTGAACAAGTCATGAATGACTTCCAATCTAGAGCGTGTGGCGGTCATATTTATGGAATGGCTACAGCTCAGAAAATTCTTCGTGCTAGGTACTTTTGGCCTTCAATATTTAAGGACTGTCATTAGGTGGTTAAACAAATCCCACCATGTCATATTTTCTATCCTAAAAATCACACCCACCCTACTCTGTTACACCCCCTCATTATCATTGGTTCTTTTTCCAAACAAGGGATTGACTTCATGCATTGTAAACCAACCTCCGCCGGGGGGCATATTGGTTACATTATTGTAGTTGTGTACTATTTCACAATATGAGATGAGGCAATTCCTAGATATGCAAAGGATGGTAATATTGTCTCCCTCTTCCTATTTGATCAAATCATCTCTAGGTTTGGAGTTACGCAGGCCATAGTAACTGATCATGGCTCTCAGTTTCGTAATCACATGCTCGCCAAGTTGAGTGCCAAGTTGGGTTTTTGTCATGAAAACTCAAACTCTTATTATCCACAACCTAATGGTTAGTTTGAAGCCATTAACAAGGTATTGAATACTATGTTGCAAAGGATGGTTGGAGATAATAAATCCAACTTGCATTTAACTCCTTTTTCGTCACTTTGGGCTTATAGAACTTTAGTGAAAACAACAACCAATTTTATGCCTTTTCAATTGGTCTACAGACTGGAAGTTGTCCTACTTATTGAGTGTGAAATTCCATCACTCAAGCTTGTTGTTGAGATTCTTCCCAATACTTCTACCTAGGAAGAATGTTTTCTTTATATGTTCAACCTTGATGAGACTCGATGAGATGTTTCCTTGGCTAGTGAGTTGCACAAAAAATGGATCAAAGCTCAATATGATAAATCGGTTCATCCTCGTGTTTTCAATGAAGGAGATCTCATTCTGACCTATGGTCAGAAACATGATAAAATTGGGAAGGGGAAGCTTGAATTGATGTGGTATGGTCCCTATATCGTAAGTAAAGTCTTAGAAAAAGGGGACTATGAGATTTTCTACTATTATGAGATACCTTTCGGGCACCCTTGCAATGGGTGGTACTTGAAAATGTACTATACTTAGTAATCTTTGCATTAGTACCTTGTATATATGTACATTTTTTTCTTTTGAGTGTAGTTTTTGCTATTTATATATGGTTTTGAGTTCTTGTTAAAATGCTTCCTATCCCATGTTTTGATTCTGTATATCAGAAGATGGTATTCTATGGTTTTTCTGATGGTGGTTTTCGTCACACCCTAAATCTTGTTTCAGTTGTATGGGTGTTGTATTCCCAAGACCATGACCTAGTTAGTTTAGGAGTGTTTTGTATAAGTATGACCACTAATAATATCACTGAGTATAATGCAGTGACAGATTTGTTAAGTGAAGTTGCATCTCATGGAATTGATCATTTGGTAGTTTTTATGGACTCTCGGCTAGTGGATTCTTATTTAATCCATGTTTATGCCATTCGAAGCCCAGTGCTTCTTCGGTTATTTTGAAGGGTTCATTTGTTAGAAAGGTCATTTGTATCTATTACTTATCAACATATTCTGAGATCTTGTATCATAGTTTAAGATTCACTTATCAATTATATGTTAGATTTGTATATTGCTCATTCATGACAATGAAAATTAAAATTACATGGTCCATTGTAAAATAGCAGTAAAAATCCATAACACTCATGTAAATAATATTCCATTATTAAAGACAGGTAGACCTCCAATAGATAATCCTTTGTATATTATATAAAAAGTGTTTTAAAAAAAAATTGTCTCGAGATCATGACTGAAGCATGATGGCTTTTAGAACTACAAAATAACAAAAAATACTGAACCTACGTAGCTTTTAGTGTGTACATCATGTGGAACCCTTGTGGTTCTCATGGTGGCACATGATGGATTTTACCACTCTACGTAGCAAGCATCCAAAACGACCCAATGCTCTTGTGGTATGCCTCTTATACCTCATTCAAAGGTCATCTACTAATATGTACGAAATATTGAGTGTGAGCCAAAAGACTTTATCCTCCAGCTCTGTCATCTCATCATCTCCATGATGTACAAAGTGGGCCCTCACTCACTTGTATATGCAAGATGAACCCCCAGTTCATTCTAATCCCACATTTGCATGAGAGAAATAGGTCTTGTTAACATACATAAAAATTATAAAGCATAAAGTATAAAAACATGAATGCATTAGTGTTTCACTCATCAATATCACACCACAGAGCTTATACTAGTGGGGCTAAATACAGATCTCCCCTGAATTCGGTACCTACATACTCATAGTCCTCGATCATAAGAAGCTATTCATCCAACGATCCGAAGAATGCAGCCCAGTACTTGAACTTGGATCCATCGCCTCCATTGCGGGCCATATCTTCCACCCATCTCAACATCTGCGTCTATCTTTCCCTCAAATCAGTGAAGGAAACATGTGGCCTCAAGTGTGGTACTCTCTTGAAGGAAAATGACACTAGGTTAGTGCCATAACCAATTTGTTTCAAATCTCCCTGTCGACACTTGGTCAGTTGCTCCTTGAAAGTAATAAGTATGGCTTCCGCTCAGTTGAAAACCGTAGGTTCCATTACCTCCAAGTAATATATCATGTGTGCAAGGGATGTTTTGCAAGCCCCTTGGCTTCCCAATATGCGTTGCATAATGAACAATACTAGGTATGAAGAAGAAAATCCATGATGTCCTTGAGGGGTATCTTCTTTCCGCACATATGTGTTCTCAGAAAGAAATAGTGATCAATAAGACCCCATGTGGTGATTTCCCCACCTCAAGGACCAGTAAATGAAATGGGTGATCACCACCATGATAAGCCCATGAGGAAGTAGATTTCCTCTGCTTCCACCATTAGAACGTGGACCCCTACCTCAAAATATTATTGCTCAGGATTCCAAATCCTGAGAATGTACTCTAGTAGCCTCACCTGTGATCTCATACTGGGTTCATTGAATAATTTCAATCACCCACATCCGCGTAGAGCAGCCACAATCCTAGAATCATTCCCACGTCTAATGTCACTGATCTCATGCTCTCTTTCCTTCCAAATCACCATGTATGTTGAAAGTAACCTGCCAAAAATTCAAAATGTAGTATCAGAATGCAATTACACCCATTGAAAATACTTAGACTTCTTTCTTTTGGCATATTTTTGCAACGTTCTAGGAAAATTTGCGGCATCGCTCTTTCTGCATTATGAGATAGCGGTGCCACCGTTTTTTTCTAGAGGAAAACATGCGGTGTCACCTAGGCACCTCCTTTCTTAAAAAGGAAAATAACGTTACTCGGTAAATGCCTTTTCCCTTTGGACAAATGCTCCAAAAACCCTGAAACATGCATGAAATGGAAAAAGGAAACCTTGAAAATATTAGGAATGATCTTAGGTTTCATCTGGATATGAGGGTTCTATAAATGGTTGACTAATGGCTCCACAATCCTCATTTGAATTTTGCACCCAAAATGGCTCAAAATGGTCTCCAAGTGGTAAACATACAAATGGTGAGTATTTTTTACTTTTTAGTATGTTTTATTTAATTTTTATGGTTTTATTTTGATTATTTTAATTATTTCATTAAAATTCACCCCTAAATGGTCAATTAAAATATAGTTTTTTATTTTTTAAGAGTCTAATGGTCATTTTGAATTTTGCAAGGTATGGAGAATTGAATTTTTTGGATATGAATGGGTATGTTTTTTAATTTTTTGTCCTCGCACAAAATGGAAAAAACTTATGAGCGCTATTTTTGAAACATTGGTCATGCTCATTAAACCTAGCACTGAATTTCTAAGTCAAATTTTACTTCTTTTCAAGTCTCTTTAAACTGTTCTTTTATGAAAATAAACCTTAATGGAGTCTTCTTTAATCTCTTTTCGGACTTCTAAAATATGAAGAGATTGTCGAGTGAACTTTTCTTCTTCACGCTCGTCAAAATACATGAAGAGTCATCTTTGTAATGGTAGTTTACCCCTTTCTCGGTTCAGATCGACTAAATTACAAAAAAGGAATACTCTAGTAATTGACTAGAAGAGTTCTCTAAGGTAACATTTTATAATTTTTTCGGGTCTCGAAGACAAAATCATAAGAAAAAGGACACTTTCGAGTATTCTTCTGTTTCGTTCAGAATCCGTAAACATGAACAATACTGAGTTTACTTTCAATGGACTGATTAAATTATACACTGAGAGACCCTCTTTTGCGAACGAACCCCTCCTCTCTCAGGTTCATAAAACATGTGAGAATGGAGTTATGCATGATAAGCTAGAACGAGTGTTTTTTACCCTTTTTGATCTCGTAAAAATGAAAAGTGGCACTCATCAATGATGATGGGGAAAGTAAGGGAAGGGAACCATATTTTCATTTTCAATAATGGAATTTTGTAGTCACCTTTGAACATGGCACTTGTCTACATTTCATTCATTCAACTGGGTATTCATCTTTATTTAGAGTCGATCTGCTTTTATGAATCATGTCACTCCTTTGAGTATTTCAAATAATGCATATTCAATCATTGGATTGTGTCCTGATATATGCCTCGTTAGGTCAATGCTTCCAAGTCTTTGTGTTGGCCAAGATGTTGTCATTCTGTCAAAATTTGTAGCACAGGTATATTATACAGTATATTATACACGAATAGCATCTTTGGCATGATAGCAGAATAGCGAAATAGTGGAATCAGGATATTATCGTCAGCATGATAGCAGATATTATTACAGTATATTATCGTCAGCATGATAGAAAAATAAGGAGCCGCAACGGCGGAAGGATAGTGACTTTTTCATCCGCAACAGCGGAAGCCCACAACTCAAGGATCGATGACAATGGGTAAACTCTTCATTGGAGGAGAAACGACTAAATGGTCGGAAGGATAGTGACTTTTTCATCCGCAATGGCGGAAGGATAGTGACTTTTTCATCCACAACGGTGGAAGCCCACAACTCAAGGATTGGTGACAACCACAATGCGGGGTTGAAAAGTCAAAGCGATGATCGGGATACTTCATAGTCTATCGCCTGCAACGGTGGAGAATGAAAGAAAAAAACGTTCTGACGCAAAACCAAACAATCAGCCGACTAAGGCAAATGCATAAGAGAAGATTATCAAGACTGAAGCTGATTATCTTTCTGCAACAGCGGGAGAATAAGCAAATAAACTTCTGATTTAAACATTTAAAATGAATTCAAGCAATTTATGACCAAAACTGCAGAAGGAGATGAACAGTACAGATGGCTTAAGCTCTAGCCAGACCAGAAGGAATGTGGCACTGGAGAAATATGTGGAGGAAGTCGAAAACATGCTGAAGTGCTGTGGCATGGCATTGCAGAGCAGTGTCTAGAATGAATTGATTTGGAGTAAGGGAGAATGGAACTCCATTGTTAAAGGTAAAAACCCAGAGCAGAGGAAGTCTCCATAGTCAGAGCCGAGCCCAGGGCCCTTTGAACTAGAAACAGTGGAACATGAAGAGTATAGCACAGTATTGATTCGATGAGAAGCCAATAGGATCAGAGAATTAGAGAATGGCTATTTATGGAATGCAGAGAGTCAGACAAGCTCGGTATTCGAAGAACTTAAGGGTTTTTTTAGTTAGAGACTTTGAGAATCTATGGTATTCATGGAATGTGAATCGTTTTTGTACACATCAGCATTCGAGACTTT
>LPNX011004403.1:340038-355815 GCA_001517045.1 Pseudotsuga menziesii | reverse complement strand
ATCCTTTAAAAAGATGCATTTTTCTATGTAACTGATTCCCCCCCCCCCCCCTCTTAGTTACTTTAATTCATCCAACACTTTGGTCGTGCCACCTTATGTTCAAAGGGAAATTGTTTTGCTAATTTGCATCTGTAGTAAGAAAACTTACTTTGGGTTAGTTACCTTTGAGTTAGTCATATGTTTACATCATACTCAAATTCCATAACTTTGTTCCAAGTTTCTTATTATTAATGTGGGATTCATCATGGCCCTCCTCCGATGAGACTATTCCTGTCGACTTCAACTCATCATCCAAGAATTAGTCTTACAAACAAATTAGTACCTTGAGATATGTATGCATCAATGACAGATCCTATCGCTTTTGAAAATAGGTTTGCATCATTGAACTTTGATCGAAAAATTCAACCAAGTGTTTGACATCAAATCATCTATTCACATTCGAGGTATTATAGTGGATTACCTTGGGAATCATCGACATCAATGGTGATCTCCCCCACACTTGTTAATGGTTTTCATCATCGACCGGTAATCAAATTGTTTCTACCATGTTTGACATCAAAACATTGTAATCAAATTAATAGGATCATACTTTGTTGAGGATGAGATGAAGACCCTGGGTATTTCTTAAGTGTTCATCGCTTTCCCCAAGTTTCAATGAAGTATTTGCATGATATTGATTCCTAGCATGGATCCACATTTGTATGGTTTTTTCTATGCTCAAACTTGTGTCTGTATGACATATATATACATTGAATGTTTGGTAGCTATATCCAAGTTTGAGTCTTGTTCACATGGATCTACGATGTATTCTAGTAGCCATGTTCATTTATAATCCATATGGATATGTGCTCTATTGGCCAACAGCCATGATGAGAGTCATATGGATACAAATCAAAGTGTTCATCTACTATAGAATAAGTTGGGTTGTTGAATATCTCTGATAAGTGAACTCTTACCTTGAAGTGATAACTTGTTCTTACAAAGCCTTCACCTATCCTATCCCTCTAGCCTCATGCTTTGGGGGGCATTCTGTTACACATATTTCTCATCATCATCATATAATAAGAACCAAATACCAGTATTTTCCTTGAATCCCCAAGTTGTGAAGTTGAAAATGAGCCACGATTAGTGATTCCATGTCTTTCTACACCATTGCACTTTCCTTATGATCAATATGTGTTACCCCTATGCGTAACACCTTTTTACCTTGGACAACTAGTGGTGCCACTGCCACATGCCTTCATAAAATCAATGGTACACTTTGGGTAATGCTCTGTCTCAATTGAAAAAGAGCAGTGATTGAGTTTTAAAGGTAAATAAAGAAGTTTCAAGAGTCTTCTCGAATTTTGGCTTCGTGGTAGCCTCATCCCTACACTTTTGGAACACATGGGCTCGAGATCCATCCTTGTAGGATCTCCCCTCCACCTCACCCATGAGATTATCAACCTTTTCTATCTTCCCATGGCTATAAGTATTGGCTCACCCCCCATGGGTAAAGGAAGTAATATTATTCTACAACATCAAAACTCTAGCCAAATCTATCCAAGGAGAGTGAGCATTTGGTAGACAAGTTCAAAGCTTTGGAGGCAAGGTTACTTGAGAAGATACTTCTCAGCAATAATTATTTGGTTGTAATTTCTCTCTCATATTCCATTATGCAATAAAAGTTCCTTTCCCATGAATGATATTGTGTATGAATCGATTATTTCATTATTGAACTCCTTACTCATCAACATAGGATCATAGGTTGTATTTGGTACTTTGATATTGTATGTGATTTTTGTGTATTTATTACAAGTGAATATGTAGAGATCAATCACTCCAAAGGCCAACATTTTACAGTGTATGGTAGGTAAAAGAATCCATTCCAAGCATCTATTTGATCTTAGGGGAAGTGCTTTTAATTTTTGTTACTCCTTTGTTCTAGCTTCGAGTGTTTTAGGCTAGGGAAATAGCTTATGTACATAGAAGGTGACTTTAACACCCACCCTACCAACAAGATAACATCTTGTTGGGCCTAAGAAATCAATAGATTTCCTAGCCCCCAATCCCACAAACCAATAATCCTGAGAGTAGTGTCCTCTGTTCTAATTCCTTCAATCAATAGTGTAGTAAAACCATTTACTTTGAGTTTATACCCTTCTCAAATCCTTGATTTAACATCCTCCTCAGTGTTCCTCCTCTCTCATCCAAAAAAGCTAAGTTTCACTCACCCCAAAATAAAAGCCATTGCCTCCTAGTCCGATAAAACTTTCTTATATACTTTTTCCTCCTCTAGAAGCATTATAGCTTACTCCACCACCCCTTCCCATTTCTCATATGATTCAATCATTAAATTACCTTGTTTATTCTTACAAGTTACAATAAAATGTCATTTTATTAATTGTTCGTTTCTTAAGTAGTCCAATCTCTTTCAAGTTAAATAATTTTTTGTTAAGTGAGCTGGCTTCCAATAAATTTCTTGATAGGTTCATTTGGTTCCTTACAAGGAAGTAGGCTAATTACATATCCACTCACTCTCTCCAATATTAATCAAGTTAAATAAAATATTAACTTAATATCCATGTTGCTCACCTTTTAAAATTGGAAGTGGTGGTATGTTGTAATTATAAAAACAAAATATGATTTGGTTGCCTTTCATGGTAGTCATTTAATTATATGACTTTTAATGAGTCTTATCTTAACTCCCTTGGTTCATTTAATAATTTAATACCCCTTTTCTTTTCATAACAATGTTTCAACCAATCCTCTGTATAATTAATTAACTTACTAGTTAAACAATTCAAGTTATTCACTTATGATATTTGGTAATAGACATTCTGTTATACACCTGAATGGCACTTCTCCATCCGAGTGCTGATACCCCTCATGTCGGCACACAAAAGGACACTTATGGATTGAGTTTGCCCATATTCACTATACCTTGGCTTATGGTGAAGTACATTCCCTATATACCCGGCTGGTTACTTTACCATTTTGCCATGTTGAGTTGTATTCGCGACTCTCTATATTGACAACTCGCGCATCATTCGTGAGTCTCCTATACAGCAAGTCGCGAATCCTTGTATTCGCGGGTTGCTCTTCTATATAGTCGTGAATCATTCGCGGGTTTCTCTACTACAAACCCACGAATGGTTTCCTCAACATTAAAACATAAAACCACGCGCTAATGGAAGATTAGTTTACTCATTTAACTCAATCCTCTTAACTGCCACAACCTCCCTAACCTTCGAGAACTGCCTCATTTCATCCATATAAATAGAGGCCTTGGGGAGGTTTTTGGATATATATACTTGGAGAGCAAAGTTATGCTGGTGGATTGTTTACAGAAATCGTTGGAGCAGATAAACTCAGAGTCCTTTGGTGATAGAGGAGTCCTTGTTCAGACATTGGGTTGTAACCTAAACTCTTTCCATTATTGCTAATAAAGATATTAATTCTTCCCCCAGAGGCTCCTTATCTTGGTCCCAGAGCAAGACAAGTTCCCCCTCAGAGAAAACCCGAGGTTTGACCGTTTTATCATATTGAGATTTAACCATATTCTTATGAGCTTGATTTGTCGTCAACGCATCTCTACGTTGTTCATCCAAGTGTTCTAAATGGAGCAATAATTCCTCAAGCTCAGTTGTGTCAGGTAGCACATGAATAGCTATCTGCAAGGATGGGATTTCGCATTCAATCGGCGTAATAGCTTCCACCCCGTGAACGAGTTGGAAGGGGGAAAAACCCATAGCAGTTTTGACATTGGTTCGATAAGCCCAAAGAGCAGGATATAACATGATGTGCCAATTTGAATGGGTTGCATCAATAGTACGTTTAAGTATATTTTTAAAGTTTTGTTTACAGCCTCAACCTGATCATTTGCTTGCGAATAATAAGGAGAAGAATGTTCTTGTCGAAATCCAAGCATGGTGGTCAGCTCTGTCATCATGTGATTTTGGAAATGACTGCCATGGTCAGAGACAATCACTTTGGGAATACCAAACCTAGCAATAATCTAATTAAACATGAAGTAAGCTGCCATTTTCCCATTGTCTTTGAAAGTAGGCATTGCCTCTGCCCATTTTGTGAAATAGTCGACAGCGACAATGATGTATTTGTGCCCCCCAGCCGAGGTTGGGTTGCATGTCATATAATCGATCCCCCACTTCATGAAGGGGCCTACCAAGACGACGGGAAACAAGGGAGTAGGATGTGGCCACATTTTCCTGGTGTACAGCTGACATGGATGACAGCGTTTCATAGCTTCCACACAATCCTTAAAGATGGTGGGCCAGAAATACCCGACACGTAATATCTTCTGGGCCGTTGCTAACCCAGATAAATGACCCCCACATGCTCTGCTATGGGAATCATTTAGGACAATCTCCGCTTCCTCATGAGTAAGGCAGCGACGCAAGACAGAATCTACCCCTCGTCGATATAATGTATCTCCTATTATGAGGTAGTTTTTAGCATGAAGACGTAACTTGCGTCGGTCTTCCCTAGAGTAAGCGGTAGGAATACTTCAAAGTCTAGAGATATATAAGGATATCTCCATACCAAGGATCAGAGGTGGATATAAGGAAGATGTGCTCATTTGGGAATGAGTCATATTGAACCACTACATCTTCTTCCGTAGGGAATTATGCTATAAGCTCGGCAAAGACTAAGGACTTTTTGGATTTAGCGGATTGGAAAACCAAGTCAAACTCTTGGAGAATAACTATCCACTTATTGAATTTTCCCCCAACAATCTGTCGGGATAAAACATATTGGAAAGGGTTTACATCTGCCACTAAAGTAGTGGTCCTCAGTAAGATGTAGTGCCGTAACCTCTGTACAGCGTAAACAGCCACTAAGGATAACTTCTCGATGTGGGAGTACTTAAGCTTAGGCCCAACTAGAGCGCAGCTAAGATAATAGACAACATGCTCAACGAGCTTGTCATCCTCCTGAACTAGCACTACCCCAATGGTAGGCTCCAATGCGGCCAGATATAATATGAAATCCCTAGAGTAATTTGGTGGGCGTAATAAAGGAGCCGACAACAAGGATTTCTTCAATGCCTCGAACGTGAGTTGTGCAGTTTCATCCCATACAAATGGGGTGTCCTATTTAAGCAGGCGCATGAAACCTTTTGTGATCTTGGCATAATTAACGATAAAACGTCGAAGGAAGTTAGACTTACGTTGTAGACTCTGAAGTTTCCTAAGTGAACGAGGAGGAGGCAGATTTACAATGGCCTTGACTTTTAAGGGATCCACCTGTATGCCCCTACTAGAGACAATGAATCCAAGCAATCTACCTGATTCGACGCAGAAAAAACACTAGTGGGGATTCAAGCGAATTTTATAGTACCTGCATCTCTCAAAAATCAACCGTAAATGATCTGGATGTGGATCCTCTTGCGAGAATGAGAAGGTAGATCATTAAGGTAGGGCTCGACAATGGATTTTATGTCATGAAAAGCGAAGTTTGTGGCTCATTGAAAGGTTTCCCCTGCATTTTTCAATCCAAAGGGCATTTTTATATACGAGAATGTACTATTGATGCAGCCCGTTCAAATTGGCACATCATGTTATATCCTGCTCTTTGGGCTTATCGAACCAATGTCAAAACTGCTACAGGTTTTGCCCCCTTCAAACTCGTTCACGGGGTGGAAGCTATTACACCGATTGAATGCGAAATCCCATCCTTGCATATAGCTATTCATGTGCTACCTGACACAACTGAGCTTGAGGAATGATTGCTCCATTTAGAACACCTGGATGAACAACGTAGAGATGCGTTGATGGCAAATCAAGCTCATAAGAATAGGGTTAAATCTCAATATGATAAAATGGTCAAACCTCAGGTTTTCTCTGAGGGGGAACTTGTCTTGCTCTGGGACCAAGATAAGGATCCTTTGGGGGCAGGAAAATTCAAGGCTATGTGCTTGGGACACTATGTTGTGTCTAAAGTTTTGAGTAAAGGTGCATATGAATTATTAGATTATGATGGGAATAAGCTGCCTGAGCCTAGAAATGGGCTCTACCTGAAGAAGTACTATGCCTAGGCTTAACACTTTTTCTTGTATATTAATGTATGTATTTTATGTACATTAGGTTGTCAGTTTGATTTTTTATACTATCTGCTAGTTGTTGAAGATGTCTTCCGAGATGTATGTAGGTTTTGCTGATGGCTCCAGCTGTCACACTTGTAACCTGGATTCGGCAGCATGGGTTATCTACTCCCCCTCAGGACAGCTTGTTGCCGCGGGTGGCGCTTGTCTTGGTCCTGCTTCCAATAATGTTGCTGAGTATAGGGCTGTAATTGAGCTCCTATGGGATGCCTTGTCACGAGGCATCACCCAGCTTGAATTCCATTTGGATTCTTAGTTGGTTGTTTTCCAGCTCAATCGAGCTTACCAGGTGCGTAATCCTACATTGTTACGCCAGTTCATGCAAATACGTTTACTGGAAAAACATTTTGAAGTTATTACTTTTAATCACATTCCACGAAACCAAAATTCATTAACTGATGCATATGGTAACTATATTTTGGACTGGAATCTCACACACATTCCATAAAATATACAGCAAACACATAAGAAACATTTGTAAATAAGCTTACAACCAAACACAAATATATATATATATATGTAAATATCTATTCATACATAGGATAGGTCAAGTCTGATACGTAGATCCCATCATGTACAAAATATACAAAAAGTGGATCAACATCCATGAAAATGCTCTAACACTAAGACTTCCCGCCATGGCCACTGGGACCTCCTTGGTCCCCGTGATCTCGGTGCCCCCTGGCTTCCTCAGCCACCTCGGCTTTGGCAGCCTCCACTGCATCTCTATATACACATACTGCTCTGGCTACCTGTCTGAAAAGACGTAGCCAGGCCGGTGGAAACCCAACTACGGACTCCTGCATAGTTACAGGGAGATGCTCTATCCGTATTGTAGGTACTCGCTCGGTCAGCCTGCCTAGCTTCGCCTCGAGTACCGTGATCAATCCTGGGTCTCCCCCTGCAACAGGACGTACGAAGGTACGTGGATTCCCTGCAGGGTGGACTGGTCCAATATCTGCATTTTGACATATGAGTAGGGTTAGAATTGTGCATATATATATATATATCCTATCATTTGAAAATCCATAAAAATTTGATAATGATAAAAAATAAAAAATGACTTACCCATCTCTCCCCATGCTCCTCCTAGAGGGAGGACTAGGTCGGGATCACCTCGGAAATCTAGCCCGCCGTATGGAAACTGCTCCAACGCTGGCACCTGCCATTCCCACCATGAATAGAAATCATCGTCATACATGCTCTGTACTACATCTCCTCCTCCTTGACGGAGGAAGATATCTCCCCACCGGCTCAGCCTCGGCTGCCGTGGATGACGGACCTGTAAGGGTATCGCAGGGCTCATAGCTGGCACCCTCTCAAAGAAGAATGCTACCAATATACTAGCATAGCCAAAGTTCTTTCGTCTCCCCCTCCTACAGTCAGATAATTTCCTCCTCATGATGGGGGAAATACCTGTACACCAATCAAAGAGTGTGCCTCTAAAGCAGTCCACCGCCACTCTCATCTGAGTCCTGGTGGCCATGTGTAATCTTGTTGACCCTGAAAGTCTCACTATAGTACTGGCCAATACCTGTAATGCAAGATCCTGAATATCTGCTATGAGAGCGTTGCTTCCTTTCTTTTGAGTACCCGGCCTGCAGAATACGTCGACATAGTTCTGGACACTCAAGGGGTCCCCACCCCTGCCAGTGCCCTCCAGGTTCACCGGTGCTCCCCGATGTGATAACCCGGTTATGAAGTAGTTGTCCTGTGTGGTAAGCTACAAAGTCTCACTTTGGATATTGAACATCCCCAGGTCATGGTCCCAGTAATGGACTAAGAACTCTAATATGCGGACATTTGCCCACATAGGTGATGTGCAAAAGAACTTGAGCAGCCCACTATTCCACAATGCTTGGATGGTAGGTGGGCTTTGGAGAGCCGCTTGGTCCATCATCTCATGTTCCCTCTCCCTCCACTCCAGCACCATGTTTTCCCTGACAAATAAACATAGTTCAATTCAGTATTTCACCATAAAATTTAAAAATTTTGACCATTTTTAAATATTTTATCTTTTGCGCAGCATGCGCGACTGTCCATTAGGACAAGTCGCGAGTTATTCGCGACTTTCCTATGCAGCAACTCGCGCATGAAACGCATATTCGCAGCTTTCATACGTAGCAACCCGCAAATACATTTTATCATTTTTTTATGTTGATGAAATAAACTGAATTGACCATCAATTTTAAAATTTGTTTGGCTGAAAATAAAGAGCTCAGGGTGTAGAGTTACCTGAAGCTAACGGATCTGCATTCCGATGGTCCAATTGTCCACGGCAAGTAATCAAAGATAGAGGGTAAACTTTCCTTTTTTGGCTCAAAAAGTGCAATGGTAAGAAATGATTTGATTTTCAAACTATTAATAGAAAAAATATTTCGTAAAGTGGGTCTTTCTCTATAGTTTGAAATGTCAATTGATTAATATTACCCCTTTTGTGCCTTGGAATAGGTTTACTTACTTTTACAAGTGTTGATGCTTCTATAGGGTGGTTTTCGCTCATTCCAACACTTGTTGGGATCTTATCACTCCACATTAACCTTAGTACTCAACATTTTGCCACAGACTATGGTATTGTAAGCCATTAGTCCCTTGTCTCTACCATTGTTCTTCCATGGCTAGGATTCCTTTTCATGAGTATCATTCTTATATTCCATTTCCATCCTTTGATACTCATTTTCGTCACTGTTTCAGGCCTAGGGGTTTCCCCATAGCTACTTTTCACGCCAAATAGAGCTTCTTATGAATCTCTCTTTACAAGATATCCCCTTATAGGACACCCCACCCTTATGGAGTTTCTTTAGGCCCAGGTCTGACTCCTTCAAAACAGACTTGACTGCCGAGTTATCTCATCTGTTCAAGCTCATTAAGAATATGTGAACGGGCATCCGCATTGGTGGTAGGTTATCTCTTTCTCGGACCATGTGGAATAATACGAGAAAGGATCACTCTCTTTTCTTCGGAATTGAGAAGATTATTCTCAAGTATAGGTTTATCACTTTTCCAGACCTGAGGGACTAAATTTACGAAAAAGGAACACCCAGTTTGAGCTTACTTTTCTCTTTTTCGTGCTCTGGACCCAAACATGAAAAATATTCTGAGTGTACTTTGTGTCTTTGTCATGCTCGTTAAACACTCAAGAACAAAGCAACGAGTTTATTGTTGTAAGCCCTATTTCTCGTAACCAAATGGATCTTTCCGAGTGATCTTGCTTTCCTTCACACTCGTAAAACTAAAGCTATTTTATGCTGTTATGGAAGGAGTGTTGGGTAGGTGGTAATTTAACCTTTTTTGGACCTTCCCGATAAGTACGAAAAAGGTTCACCTTTTCTTCTTCAGAAGTTAAGAGAGTTCTTCTGTGGTTTGTTTTATACTTTTTCGGCCTCAGGAGACTAAATTGGACGAAAAAGGACCCCCCTGGAGTCATCTTTGGCATTTTCAGACTCTCTAAATGTGAAAATACCGCATGAGAATGTACTAGTTTGGGCTCATTAAATCCACGGATCAGTGTATCAAGCATTATTTTCCCATCTCTTCAAGCTTGTTAAAAAATGAAGAGGGAACCGAGTTGGCTTTCCTGGACTCATTAAAACTTAACAGGGAAGGTAAGGAAGAAGTTTTCTCTTGTTTTCAGTAATGGCAGCATGTCATCCTTGAACATAGCACTCTTTGCTTTCTGATATCCATGTTCCAGTATACACTTGTGTTCAGCTATCACTTTGAGTTTTTGACTCCTCCTCTTGTCCATTATACCTGGGGAATCTGCTCATGTCTCATACATGACAGATAAGTCTAGTTGTTATATCTATCCGTTGTATGCTGCCTTGGGTCATCTCTGTGTCATGCTCACTGTTCAAGGATTATATCTAATGTCTGATCTATCACCTGATCCTATCATTGTTATATATTTTATCCATTTACCTGTGTCTACCTTTTCCTGCCCAGTTCCTAGTCACTCTTGTGAGCCGTTGGAGGATCTATTGCCTTCCCTATCATAGTATGGTTCCGTTTCAATACCTCCTGATGACGAAGACCTAGATTTTTGACGATGGTACCTCTGGATTCACTTTCATCATTGGTGAACTCCTTTGCTTCAGTTGTCAATTATCATATATTGGTTGACAAACTATTGAATCCTTTCCATGTTCGACTTCAGCTTACCCTTATTCACATGGCTTGGATTGTACTAGTTCTTTGGGACCTTTTATGAAGACCTTAGTTCCTCACTCATGAACTAAGTTGCGCAAGACTATGTTCCATTTCTATATCCAGCTTCCAGATATTTGAAGACTCATCATTATTTTATTGTGGCTTCGATCCATCTTTGTAAATAAGTGGTTTTTACCTGTATCATATGATGTACTCAAATATTGTAAAGGAGCTAGTGTTCCAATAAATTGAACATAGCATCCTCAGATGTAACTTTGTATATGACATTATTATGTATTTGTTTCAGGTACTCCTTCTACTCCACTGGATTTCTGAGTTTCTCCTGAGTTAAATATTATAATGTATTTCGGCCATCGTTCCCCTCTGACCTCACACATTAGGGGGCATCTGTTATACACCTGAATGGCACCTCTCTGTCCGAGTGCTGATACCCCTCATGTCGGCACACAAAAGGACACTTATGGATTGAGGTTTCCCATATTCACTATACCTTGGCTTATGATGAAATACATTCCCTATATACCCAGCTGGTTACTTTTCCATTTTTCCATGTTGAGTTGTATTCGCGACTCTCTATATTGACAACTTGCGCATCATTCGTGAGTCTCCTATACAGCAAGTCACGAATCCTTGTATTCACGGGTTGCTCTTCTATATAGTCGCGAATCATTTGCAGGTTGCTCTACTACAGACCCGCGAATGGTTTCCTCAACATTAAAACATAAAACCACGCGCTAATGGAATATTAGTTTACTCATTTAACTTAATCCTCTTAACTACCACAACCTCCCTAACCTTTGAGAACTACCTCATTTCATCCATATAAATAGCGGCCTTGGGGAGGGTGTTGGATATATATACTTGGAGAGCAAAGTTATGCTGGTGGATTGTTTACAGAAATCTTTGGAGCAGAGAAACTCAGAGTCCTTTGGTGATAGAGGAGTCCTTGTTCAGACATTGGGTTGTAACCTAAACTCTTTCCATTATTTCTAATAAAGATATTACTTCTTCCATATGTGTTTCATATCTTGTATATTGGTAAATGTTTACATTTCAATATGATATATGATTTTCCTAACCTGCATCTATATATATGAATTACCTTGTATCTGGAAGAGTGTTTATTAACAGGTGAAGGAGGAACTATCCTGGAGACTTTGGAAGTGTATCAGAGAGGAATAAGATAGCAAGGATCAGCCTTCGTTTAATACAAGTAAGTCCTTCTACTTTCCTATTTCCTATTCTGTGCTTTTAAAGTCAAACTGTCTGCAAGTCATGAGTATGTTGGTTACCCCCCAGGCCTAGGTTATTAAGTGAATTATCCTGTAAAACACATTCTATTATTGTTAATATTAGTTTAATAATAATAATAATAACAATTACCATTATTATTAATGCTCAATAATAACAACAGCATTTTTTTTGTTTAATTGATAAGTAACCCAGTATCAACATAGTACCTTTGTATTCATAACAAAGTACCCTTAATGGATTAATTAATCATGATTAACAGTTAAATAGTACAATTATCTTGTGTTAATGTCTCTCTATGACACTTATCTTTATTATTTATTTTAGTTTTTGCATATAATCACTAATTGACTTATTTTAGACATTAACAACTTAAGCATTAATTACGTAACTTTATTAATAAATCCTTAACTGAGTTATATATTACATTTTATACCATTATTCGAGCATGACAAGAATGTTGTACACCAATACTATACTACATGTACAAGGTGTGCATATGTGGTCAACATATGTACATGTCATTTATGCACTATAAACAAACACCATAACGCCTATGCATACCTCCTAACTAATAATAGCAATCCCCCATGCCAAAATAGAAAGCATATATATATATATATATACAAACATTCTTAGTTATTTAAAACAGTTAATCCCTTTTATTATTTCATATCCTTATCTTTATGTTCTTGTTAACTTAACTAATCAATCCAAAGATGGGTACCTACTACCACTAACTCGATATCAATGAATAACCAACCCTCAACAATACTAACGAACAAATCCTCCCATAGTAACCTACATCTGCATCCTCCCTTTTGATTTCTACACTTCCGCTCCTGCAACGACTTTCCTACAATGGTTTTTCCTAACCATGGATCTTCTTGCGGAACTATCCTTAGACATCCGATCTTGATCTTTTGTGGAACTTATCTGCTATCCTTTTTTTTGTTTCCGCATAGTCTTTCCTGAAACATTTTTTCCGCACCGTCGATCCACTACAAGATAGATCTTGATCATTGATCTGTTTTTGGATATCTTATTCAACTTAGATCTTCTGCGGATCTAATCTCGACCATCGATCTATATTCTTTTGTGGAACTTCACCTTTTTTGCCTACCTTTACGGAAATGATCCTTAACTGTTGGATCTCGTAAGGGATGCTTCCTTACCATCAATTTTAGATCAAATACGGATCTCACCATGACTTTGTGGATCTGCTAGATTTCTTTGTGGGTCTATGAATTTACCTGTGACTTCAATCTAAATCGTCAATATACTTGAATCTTAGCCATCAATCATTTGATCCAAAGATCCCTGAGTCCCCTTCCTGAGTGAACCGATGTAGTTCATCCTGAGCTCTCTGCATGACTCCTTTGGCTTCAAAATATGGGCTCTTTCATCGTCAACATGTGGGCTTCCGTCTCTACTGGCCTATAGGCTCCCTCAATTGCCATCAATGCCAACCTATATTTCCATGTTGCCAACAGATGATTTGTGAGTAATGCTTGCAACTGAGAAATAACATTCATATACATACATACATACATATACATACATACATACATATATGTGTGTGTGTGTGTGTGTGTGTGTGGGTTAATGTAATGTCCCCAAAAATCAGAAATAAAAAAAATTATTAATCTAGTAAAACTACCTATACAGAACATTATTCGACTTGGGGAAATATATCGTACGTTATATGTACCACTGTTTACTCGTAAGTTGTTGTTATGTTTTTTCATTTTACTTTCAATAATTATTATTGATGTATTTTACATACAATGTTTACTTCTTACTTCTTATGATTATACCTTGTCGTGTATGTTTTGTTACTTGATTTAAATTCTTCATCCTTTTTGAATAGTCTTACTTGTTATTTATAAATTCCTAACTTAACTTTGTTTGTGGAAATAAAGTGGATGAAGTGGCAGGACTCATTCTCCCATGACGGTCTTCAAGGTAAAGGCGTTTACTTGTTTGCAGGCTTACTTAGTTCTTCGAACTAAGGCACCTCTTTTATTTCATATGCAGATCATACTTTGTGGCTGAGTCATATTTAAAGAGCACTAAATATCTTGATCCTACTAGGCCTATTTTTTGTTACTATGGTTCCTTACCGACATAATATTTATACAAGGTAAATACTATTTTATTCAATTTAGCTATCATAGCTAAATTTCCTATGTAATATTTACACTTGATTATGGTTTAAACCTCGTCGTTCACATCTTAGTATATTTTATAATCTACGTTTATTTCATTAACAATATTAACAGGACCTATGTTTTCTATTGCAAGTTTATGATCTTGCACCACAACAAAACCTTGTGATTAGCGTCTCTTTTAGCTCCCTTTTTAGCATCCATTATTAATTTTAGTGTATTTTTCATCCTTTTTTGGACAAAGTGGATTCTTTTCCACTGGATGGCACTTTTAATGGCATTATTTGTGTCCATTTTCAAAATTTAGTGCTATTTTGGACGCTAATTTGCATCCCAATTAGTGTCCCATTTAGCATCCCAATTAGCATCCCAATTATTGTCCCAATTAGCATCCCAATTAGTGTCCCAATTGGCATCCCACTTCTCGTCCCAATTAGCATCCCAATTAGCATCCCTTTTTCAAAGTTGATGCTATTTTGGACGCTGATTAGCATACCAATTAACGCCCCAATTAGTTTCCCAATTAGCATCACAATTATCATCCCAATTAGCATCCAAATCAACATCCCAATTAGCGTCCAAAAAAACATCCCATATAACGCCAAGAATAGCATCCAAAAAAATGTCGTGAATAGCATAACACCATATATTAATATAGGGTTAGTTACAGGAATTGTGCCACAAATTCTGACAAGAAAAATATCCAACATAGTGCCAATTATAGAGCCAAGAATTGCACCTAGAAAACATCCAACATAATGCTAGGTATAGATCCAGGTATAATGCCTAGAATAATTCTAGAAGTTTAGAAAGGAACCACGCTAAAAATTGCACTAGGTTTAGAGCTGGGAATTGTGTTAATAAAATGTCTGACATAACATCAGATATATCAATGTCAATTTCAATGATCATGATTCATGTGATAGTACTTTTGTATCTTGATTTATCATAGTGGGACCTACATGATCATAATCATGGAACTTTTAGATCTTGATTAAACCTAATGAGGGGTAAATTACCTTAATGTCACCTAAATTGATCTAATGGCATTTGAGTGTCCCCAACAACATTTAATAGAACCTAATGGCATCTAATTGGCCCTAACAAGATGACGATGATGCATTACGATAATTCTAATGGAACGCATGGATATGATTTGATAAGTATAAGACTATATCATCCATTCTTTTGAGGTAGTAGGGCTCCTTTCTCATTATTATCACAATTATATTGATGACGACTATGATGACGACAATGATGTTGATTTATTGTATGATGATGATGACGATTTGGATGTCAACGATCATTATACACCTGCTTCAAGCACTCAATTGAAGAGATACTTGAAGGGTGGATGATCGTGACTATTGTTCCTTTGCAAAGATTGCTTTATCATCAACATATTTGGTAAGATTCCTGCACAAATTTCAAAATAATGCTCGACTACTCTAATTCTGCAAAATATATTCTTAGTATGGGGTTTTTCTATAACCATTATAACGCCAAATAGGAGTGGTGAATTCAACAGGAAATGAAGGAATCTTGAGTAGAGAGGGCCAAAAAGAGTGTATGAAGTTGATCAACAATCCTTTGATGTGGGAACCATCGTGATCCTAGAATTAAACAGTAAACAACCACCTTTCAATTGATGGTATCCTTCAAACTTACATATAAAATACACACTTATCAACATAGAACATGTACCTGATCTGTCATAATCATTAGATGGCCATATCTACAGGATTTGACACTATCATATCTACAGGATTTGTTTGATATGTTGAATCTCAACATTTTCCATGATCTTTTTATGGCTAGATTCCCTTACTTTCAACAACTTCTGAGAGGAAACACACCATAATGGTTTTGAACAAGAACAACTAACCTTGCCATATGAAGTACAGAGATAGCCACAACATATGGAATAATCCCCAAGGTTCATGATTACTTTTATCAACCTTGACATTTCCAACAAATCACACTAGTAGGAAACAATCTCAACCTTCAATTTAAACCTCTACATTTGGAATGATCCCCAGGTATCATGATTACTTTTATCAACCTTGACATTTCCACCAAAACACA
>LPNX011004403.1:214862-339535 GCA_001517045.1 Pseudotsuga menziesii | reverse complement strand
TATATATATATATATATAACTAAATGGAAACATAAAATGAAAATTCAAAACATTCAAAACACTTACCTCACTTATCTCTTGTGCACATCCAATTAGGCACATCGACTTCGATCGGGGATAGGATTAGACCCATTAATTAGGTAGATGCATTCAAAAACATGTTCAAATATGTGGGATATGAAATCCCAAAAGAGACTCGGAGATGTGATTCCTCATGTATGGTTTTTTTTCTCTTAGCTTAGTAGGATTTTGAACTCAGGGAATGAACCTATTGACAATGCCAAATCTAAGGTTATTTGAGAACCAATTTCCACATGTCATTCACGTTTTTTAATTATTAAAGATAATTTAACTATATTTAGTTTTGCGCATTGGTCCTCCTCGTGCTTATTAGATCTAAGTTAAGATGTATTTGTGCTAGTAATATAGTTTTTGTTTGGCTAAACTTCCACATCAAGGGGGTAGTTTTCTGTCAAATTAACCAAGATATTGCAATTGGGAATAACTACCAATCATTCCTCCATGGGAACTAAAGCTTGGTGAGTGTCGTGACAAGGCTTCACCATTGAACCACAACCCCATTGACAAGACTAAGATTTTCATTGGTGTGTACATGGATCCATGATAATAGTTATTTTTTCTGTCTACAAATGAATTTGATAGGTCATGGATAAACTTTTATACTAGAATGATTGAGTGAGTGAAATTCTCATGATTTACAAGCACAAACAAATACACAATTACATTATGTAATAAATCCAAACTCATGTTGTCCTTTTCTCTAATATCCTTGAAAATATTAGGTCCATATTTTCAACTTACATGCTACATCATTATTGACTACACTTGTCATTTCTCCACGAATATGTCATCTGCTCCCATGCCTTTGCAAAGTCCTCTCGTGGATGCCATGCCCATACCACTTTTTTTCCAACTTTGAGGGTCTTTATCTCGAGTATTTGGTACAATAAAGGGTGAATGAAAACGGTGGAGATATGAACTGAGGTTGGGAGTGAAGAGTAACTCTTGTATTTTTCCCCATGGGAAAGTGGAGTGCAAGGGGTGAAGGAAAGGCATATGAAATGTGTGGAAGATGGAAAGGATGCAAACACTAGGGTGGAGTGGAGGAAGAATCATGTAGAAGGATAGAGGATGCAGGGAATGTAAGGTAACACATAAGATGTATCATGAAGTATGGGGAAATACTTGGGAAAGAGAGTGGGAAAGACTTTTCCCTAAGAAAAAGACACTTGTTCCCATCAATAATTTCACCCATTTATTTACTTTTAATGAAGATTCTAGAGGGAAACAACAATAATTTTACAAAATATTTTTCCCAAGGGGATCTCCATAACTTGCTACATCATTGGCTTAGAACCCAAATTCTAAATTTCCCTTGCCCTGTTTCTAAAAAGGCCCTAAAAATTGGTGTGTATTTTCAAGGTCAACGAAATGCAATAGGGGACTCAAGCACCCCATAAATACTCAATTGAAGAACACTAGGACTATCTTGTATTATTCTATCGACCACACCACACAAGCTCCATATTGTGCTACATCAAGAGTTTTTAGGATGATCAATTTGCTTGAAAAATGTCATTTATGTAGGACACCAATTCACTCATAAACACATTACTACTATTCTTACCTATACAATGAGTTCTTTGACCCTAGATTTTAAGAGTGAACCTACCTTTTCTTCAACCTTGGCCATTACTAGGAGTAGGTTGACACTACACAATATTAACCCCTAGGGTTGTGAATGCATGCCACTCACTAGAAGACATTATCCAATACATATACATGTTTATTTTTGGGATAACTTAATGTCTGCACTTATGACTTTTAGTACCTTGTGCTTGTATCAATTTGTTTTTACATTTGATCTCATTTAAAAAATTTGTAACAACTTATTTTTTAATATCTAAATCTCATAGAATTATGTCTATCTTAAACATATCATAAATTATCTTTTCAAACTAAAAATTTAAAAAAATATAAATATCATTGAAATATTTAATGATTATTTTATATTTAAACTTAAATATTTAAATACAATTTATATTTAAATATGATAATTTTAATTTTAATTTAAAAATAAATACATATTATTTTTTATAAATTTGTTGGTATTTTATATTTATCATCTTAAAAATACTCCCAAACTAATCACACACTTAGGACTTGGCGTTGGGTTCAAAGTTCTTCAAAAATCCCCTAATTTTTCCCGTGTGTCAAAATCTATGAGCAAAAGATAAGAAATATGAAGGAATTTTTATTCCTTCCTTCCTCCTACCAAGTCACATGTCAAAGTTTTGATCAAATGAGGGATTTTAAGCGGCTTCTAGAAATTGAACATCTTGGAGGGGGACCTTACAGTTCAGGTCCAAGCCATCCAAGCCAGAGGGCCGACATCACTTGAGGAGGGCAAATTCTTTGAAGGACACTCTCTCCATTATCTTTTATTAAATCCAGCAGAAGTCACAACCTCATAAGCTATGAGGATTGCAACGAGATCATCATCACTCAATAAGTATTTTTGCTTGAAAACCTAAAATCTATGTGATTCCATAATTCGCTTTGTACATTGAAATTGCTCATTCCAACCTCTCTTTTCAAATTTTACACATAATGGCTAGATTTTATCCTCACAATGTTGGGACTTCTTCAAATCACAAATTCAACCATTGTAATACCATATGATATATAAAAAATAATTCCATTGCTCAGGCAGTTTCCCAGGGTATCGGCTAAAGTTTTATGGTTGTAATGAATACATAGGTTCCCACACCATGATCTATGATCCAAATGCTATTGGGTTTTTATTGTTGTGCCACCCACCTCCTCCCAAATCATGGGTAAATATTATAGAAAATCCCCATAGTATATTTCTTTCAATCTGTATCTTTTCTAACAATATTTAATATAAATAGCCTTATAGTTATTATTATCCATTTTCTTATATATGCTTGGAAGTAAAAAATTTAATGAAAGCAGTTCAACTTTCGTCGCTCTCAGGTTTTTTTGCTGCATAAACCCTTGCTTGTGCTCCTAGTGTAAAGAATGCATTGTATAATAAGACAAAACAAATTTGGTGGAGTTCTGTTTTATTTCCATGGCGACCTAATTGCGCATTGCCTCCTCATTTTCTGTGTTATGCAAATGTTATCATTTGGTAAAATTGCAGACCTCCTTTTATTTTAAGGATCGACGGTCATCCTCCTTGATATTATTATTGGGAATCAAGATTCCTCATGCAAGATACTTGTTAAGCAATAGAAGAAGGAATATGGGGTTATACTCTATATAAATCAAATGTAATTAGATGAGCATCATAAAATTCAACCATGCCCAGAGTGCACAGAAGAGACTTCCACTACATAGGCAAATTATATAAAATTTCAAAGGTAGACATGGCTATAGGGGATTAGGCCACCTTATATATGCTTGCAAGTAAGAGCTTTAATGAAAGCAGTTCAACCTTCCTTCTCTCCTTATGTCAATATCACGACCTCTTATCTAAGAACAAGCAATCCTTATTTTCGTGAATATAGTCCAAACTTGTGGGATGTGCCCATTTCTTCATTCAATGAAATTTTTTATTGAAGGGTTGTCTAGATGCAAGATAAATAGATTATTTTATTGGATAAAAAAGTAATAAATTGGAGCAACCAACCCTCCTACTGGTGGTGAAACCTAAACAAGGTAACCTGCGTGGTTCAATTAGTAATTGAGGCACACTTAGAGCGTTTCAATTAATAAACTGGAATCTAGCCTAATATAATAGCTTATATTAGTAGTAATAGGTCAGTATTATAACTAGCCTAGATAAAATAGGACAAATAAAAAATAATAACACTAAAACTATCCACAATTTTAAACTTCATGAGATGGATTCAAAGTAGACACGTTGATCCAAAAAGAAGCAATAGAAACAGAAGGTAGTAAGAAACCCGTGGTTTATTCAGATTCATATCAATCCTTTATAAGGTTTTCTTCATAACCTACTAAATGGGTAGAGGAGAAGCACATGGATCGATGGTTTGAAGATTCCGTGTCCTCTAAGAAAATGGATAAATGGCATATTGGAGATAAGGATGAGAGGAGTGCACATGCTAAAATGTCTACTGAATTATTGACTGATCCAAAAATGGAAGAACAAAAGCTATAGAGCATGACTGCACTAGTGTTTCCTTCTCCAAAGAAACAAGATGTTTCAAATCTAGCTTCAAGGCAAGTCAATTCAATCAGCACATCCTCTATTAGGTCATATGTTGCACAAAAGGGTGAGGCGCAGCATTATTAATACAAGTCAAAGGGCATTAGGGTGAAGAAATATTGTGTGACCCAACAAAGAAATCTTCACACAAGTACATTGTCACAATGGAAAGTAGCACATAGAAAGTTACCAGCTAGTCAGTCATGTGATGGAGTAATATATTTCTCATCCAAAACTATTTTGAAAATTTTACTCTGTTTTAAATCTGGTTCTGTAAATAATCTAAATTTGTCATAGTTGTAAGTTGTTTATGAGATTTTGGATGGATTTAGATATTTTTAAACCAAAAAAATATATATCTTAATATGCTTTAGTCCACTTGACTATTCAAAACTCAATTTTCTATCATTGTTTTTTTACTTAAATAGAGAATTTAGGCACTTTAATCCATTAGGTTATGCCTGAAACTCAAATTTCTACCATTAATTGTTTTTTACTAAAATGAATAACTAGTATGCTTTAATCCATTAGACTACACTTTAATCCATTAGATTATGCCTAAAACTCAATTTTCTATGATTTTTTTTATTGAAATATATAAATATTTATATTAAAAAAATATTTCAATGGAGAACAAGATTAAAAAGACAAACTTCTTAGCAGAATAAAATCATTTTCCTAATTAAATCATTTTTTTAACTATCTTAGGAAAATTGGAATTGCAACCTTTTTTCGGGCTGCTAGCCCTTCCTGCAAGCTTTGATAAATTCTTATAAATTGAAACGTCACAAAATGCAAAAAAAATTCATGCCCCTACTAATATTAACCTCCTTTAACTAAGAATTATAGAGTCTAAATGTTTCTTTGATGAGGTATAGACATCTAGTCCTTTTCTTCTTTGATATCTACTTAAGGTTGGCATGTAGAATTTTCTACCAAATTTATAAACAAAAAATTTAGTTGCGTTTCAAATTATAGTTTTCTACCTTTTTGTTGTTATATTTAGATGCCTACTTATTAATGTTCATATTGTCCTTCCTTTGTTGTTCTTAGCATTTTAGATTATGTTATAGATATGATGCTGCAAAATAAGTAAACTTCAGAACTATGTCAAATGATTTTAAATGATTCTAACATTGCTACCCTTGTACAACTGCACAAGCTAAGTGAGTACACGCACGTTCTACAGCTATGCCAAATTCTGTTTCAATTGAAGAAATTGAGAATTCTATTCCGTTTATATCTAGTCCTTCACCAATCCAAGGGAGTAGTTTAGATCACAGTTAACCACTCAAACTTTCACTATATATATATGACAGTTGTAATTTCAAAAAAAACATGACAGTTTTTCTAGGAAGCAAATATATATATGTATATAATCAAGATAAATACATGAACCAAAAACATAAAGTAGGTTAATGGTTCTCTACTCTTAAGTGTTTTATACTAGTATGCCATTTATGAGCTAAAAATACATAAAAGATTTGAATGTTTCAAGATCAGGAAAATGAAGTAATTTATAGGCAAAAGATAGGGAAATTAATTTCATGTTTTCATAGTCTTTTTTTAAATGCTTTTTTGGATTTAGGTTGACATTTTTAGCAAGTTGGAAATAGATATCTAGCGGATCCTCCAACACTTCCAAGCTAGAACTTTATCCCAAGTGGATCGAGAAATTAGTTGATGTTTTTTATCCCCTCAACAAGCAATCCCATCTTTCATTTCAATCACTAATCTCCGATTATACAGAGTTGATCAATAACCTTGATGGTACATGGTTCCAAACTTGGATGAATTTCTAGGTTTCATATTTAACAGAGTTCAAGGACAACATTCCATGAGTATGCAAGAGATATACTAAATGCAGAAATTCAATAGGAGTCAACTTTGTATACAACAATCTGGACGTGCAATCCAACAAGTTTGTGGAAACAGAGCATCTCGTAGCCATCCCAACGACAGCCATTAAGTTGTAAATGTCAAAGATAGTAGTTGAACAAGACTCCAAATTGTGAGAGACCAGCTGAATTCTAAGAAAATTCAAGCAAAAGATCATTGGAGGGACACTTAGTGGTGGGGATACAAAAGCAATAATTGGCAAGGATAATTTTGAAGGAATGTTAGAGACGCTGTCAAGGATGAAGGAAGATATTGGAAGAGCATCGCTTCATGCTATTGACTATCCAAAATAGAGCTTGGTGAGGTAATCTTTATATCTGTTGTTTTCTAGTATGGAAAACAAGCAATTCATTTTTTTTGGTTATTGTGGTTTTTTTACTTTTGGAAAATTAACGACGAAAATTGTGAGGGATTAGAGTGAAGTGAAGGATGAATATCTTCCATGTGGATCATTTATGCATTCATAGTTACTTATGAAAATCCTATCCATTTCTGCATTCATAATCACTTATGAGAATCTTATACATTGGGTATTTTTACCTTGACCAACTATTCTTAGTTCCTCGCTCGTCTCGTTGTTGTTGAGTGACAAGTCTTAAATACATGAAGATCACTTTTTTTAAGGAAGGGCCTATTACTGAGGTGTTGAACCATGAGAACGACATCCAATTGTGATGGCTTTTGAACCCATCCGTTGGAATTCATGAAAGCACTAAACTCCAACAACTAAAAACATGGAATGTTCGTCTGATTGATTAAATGAGATCGATTACCATGGTAATGTAGTTGTTCCATAGTTGCTTTATCCATCAGGATCATTAATTTGTTTTCCTTGTATTTAGCAATTACTCCTCTCATTGGGTCATTGGGAATTTACATGAGCTGCGTATGGATTAATTAAGTGGTATATAAATTGTTTTATTGTTTCTCCATACTTTGTTGTTTCCTCCAATACAAGAATTGACCTCTCAACATTTATTTTTATAGGTTGCCTACCATGAGTCCTGTTAGGAATAGATCACATCCGCTGGAATGATTGGATTATACCCTTTAGAATCTAACTTATTTGTCAATGTCTTCTTAGTTAAAACTTAAAAGCTCTTACATATGGATGTAGATACTATATCAAATGACCAAATTGGTGTCTTCGCCAAGATGCACAATATCCCTTTCCATTCTCTACTACCCAATGGTCTCTTGATGGCCATGGGATTTACCTATCCTCCCTGGAATTGATTGTCTTGAATTGAATGCGCACAAAAAAAATCCAATAAGAATCCATCAATCATCGAAAGGTATGTGAGTCTCATATTGGGACGTGATCCTAGGAATGATTGGTACATGAGATGGTTCAATTGAAGACTATTCTCTTAAGATGGATTAGTTGTAAACCCCTCTTCATAATCCCATTTCTTCTTCAGCCATCCATTGTGTCTTTATCATGTGTCATTTCTTCTGCCATCCGGAGTTGATTCTCCCAGTGACTTTCTTCGACAATCCAGTTAGTAACTCTCCTCAAAGAAACTAACTCAAGAAACACTAATTCACTGATTGTTTTATATACGTAATTATATAACCACACTGAACTAAACTATTTCATTGAGCATAAGTCTATATCTCATGGATGGAACTGAGGTGAAAGGATTGATTTGAACTGAACGTTAGTAGAGGTTATGGTGTAGAGAGAGATAAAGGAGCCTTAGCCTTTTAGTGGTGAAATAATTTGACTTTTGCACTATTGGTGGTGGTACCCACTTATAAGCCTTCAAGTGGGGCTCATGCACGTTTAAATGGTCTTGTTGGCCATGGGATTTACCTATCCTACCTAGGATTGATTGTCTTGGATTGACTAAACACAACAAAATATAGAAAGGATACAATATTAGGATCTAGGTGGAACTCTGCCACCTATTCTGCATGATGACTTGCATTGATTGAGAGGCCAAAGCAGGATCCCTCCCTATTGATGATAGATCTTATTTGTAACAAAGGTGAAAATTGATGACCATACATGAAGAAATTATCAAGAACAAGCAACCTCTTAATTACCTATCTTCCTATTGCATTTGGAAGGCCTAATATTTTATTTCCTACTTGAATTTACCCAAACAAAGTATCCATGTGCACACTGCCTTAATTTCATTACAATTGGTTTCTATAGAGCTTCATGGATTAATTAGCTGAAATAATGTTATTGTATCCAGAATTTGATTTGGTATTGAATTTTACGACATTCTATGCCTGCTAGTATGGATTATGAAGCTTATTAAGAGATGGATCATTAGAATCTCCCATCACACTAAAGGCACAAGCTTTGGATTAAAAATAAAATGTATGCGCCAATCAACAATATTTGAACTTTGTTGCAACCAATGTTAAAGAGGTTATTGTATTATGGTGCATAATGTGGCTAAGAATGTGGAATTAAGCACCATGTTTTGAGCAATCATGCCTAGGACCTGTAGTGACATATTGGTTAGTGAAGAAGGTTCCTTCAATGTAACAACACTGCATAAATTTATGTCTCAATTTGGTAGTGAATTCAATTTGTTCGTAATATGAACTTGTTGGAGTGTGTAATAAGATAATGGAAATGAGTCATACATCAAATATAGACATCCTTGATGTTAGAATGAGGGCCCTTGTATCATTAGCATTTTATAGATTAGATATATATCCAAAATAAATTGTTTCAAGCTCAGAATAAGAACATGGAACTAGGTACAAACTTGTGAGGGATTTTATCATGTAGTCATATTGGTTGTTTATGATGCCTCCTCTAATGCTATAGCATTGATTCAGGTGGAGATCAGATTAGTTATGAATTTAGAAGTTTATTATTAAGAAATTGTTGTGGGTAGTAAGATGATCCTAGTTGGCCATGTATTACAGACTAAGATTGGTATTTTTCCCTTTTATTGACAGGTTTGTATAGTTGGACTACATATGTCTAAAGTAAATGTTTCAAGCTTATTGTTGTAGTGTTATCTAGAGAACATATCTAAGTTACCAAGATATAGATTCAGATCTCGATATGAATTCGCTAGATTTTTTAAAACCCAGGATCCAAATACAATGGGGAAATGACAAGTAAAAACAAATATAAACATATTTTTAAAATAAATACAAAAAATAGAGTGAAGAAACAAAACTATTTACGAAACACAAGAGTAGAACTATAATTTATCGCCAAAAAGGAGAGTTCGTGTACCATAAATGATAATTTGATTAGTTGCGATATTGATAATTTTAAAAACCATTTCAGCATGAACTTGAAGCAGGCCATAATAGTGTTTTTGTGAGCTACATCCACATGTCCTTATCAACAGGGGATAAAGTGGTTTTATTGAATGCTATGGCAAGACTACAGAATAGTGTAGGTGAAGTAAGAAACAACATAGTACATAAAGATATATCATCCCTTGAAAAGAAACCTTGACCAAATAGATATATCAAATAAAAATGTTGAAAGCAGACATTGATATTGATATATCATAGTTCAAGAGCATATCTTGATGTAAGAATAGACCAGACCTTGAGCAAGAATGGGGTTTACGCTAGACATTATGTGTTTAGAGTTTTTTAATTTTTTCATTAAACAGTATTTTTTTGGGGGTATCAATGGGTCATAAAAGCACTAGAAGTTGCATGATCCGTTTGAAAATTTTAGGAATTGTTTGGTTTTTCACAAGATCTGTTTGAAAATTTCAGGATTTTTTATTTTATTTTTCACAGGATCTATTTCATGAGACGAGGACACGATTCCCTTTGTAGGGGATCTGTTTCAATGGTGGATCCGCCTCGGATATGTATAGGATCTGTGGATCCGTAGATCCTACACACTGTGGTGGTGGATTTGGTAACAAAGGAAAATACTTCGACATATTCAGGATGGTGTAAGAAGGGAAAATTTTCTGGAAACAGTGAATGACATGGTTTTGATTATCATACAATCAAAGCAAGCACCCCCTAAGCACTACAAATTGTACCTTATTCAAGAAAGAGAGGAAGGACTAGGTTCTCTTGGATGAGGTAGGCACATATTTGGTTGGTTAATAAAAATGCCATGTTTAAAATGGTCATTGGATGACGGTTTTGTTGCATCTTGGATGCTTTGTGTGACTAGGATTGCAATGCTAAAATTCTTTGTCTCATGGTTTCCACTTATTGTAGTATCCCCAAAAATTGAAAAAAAATATATACGTTAGTAAATACTACCTGAAAGGGATCATTATTACTCTTAGAGAAATACATGCACTACTTAAACTTTTGATCTCTGGAGAAACTGCTCATGTGGTCTGGTGAATCTCTTATCCATTCAGTGATTATTAGTGTGTTTATTCCTTATGTCTAAATTCCGTTATTTAAATTTTTTGTACATCTTAGTTACTACTATCGGTGAGTTAGTGAATTGTATAGCTCATTGTTTACATCTGCACATGTGTATTCTGTTTATTATGTATAAACTAACTTAACTTTGTTGATGGGGATAAAGTGGTGGAGTGGTGGGAATAGTTCTCCCATGACGATCTGAGAGGTAAGGTATTACTTGGTTACACATGCTTACTTAGTTCAATCGAACTAAGGGACCTCTCTCTTTTCCTTACGTAGTTTATTACTTGCGATGGGATTGGATGTATAGTGTGTTGACAGCCTTGGTCGTCGATAACCTACTGCTAGTTATTTCGTTTCCTATTGACTTGATTTTCAGACTTGGTAAGTGTTGTTATTGTTAATTTAGCCATTACGGCTAAATTTCCTGTGTTTTAATTATTCTCCATTATGGTTTTACTTTCCTCATTGTTAAATGTCATTTATATCTTTTCATGCTAGGTATATTTTTACTATAAGTTATGTTAACAAATCCTATGTTCTTTTAATGGCAAGTTAATTAAAGGTTCGATAGCAGACTTGAATTTTGATAAAGCGAGAGATTTACATGGCATACTTTGTATGCCATGGTGATTAGGCCTAAACACCTTAACATTATGGTGCTAAACCCTAAGCTATAACTTAATTACTAAACCTCATCTACCATCCTAAGCAAGGGTATTAATCCTTTCACCAGCGCATCATAAGAATAAGTATTATGATAATTATAGCATAGTGCAAACCTAGCATTATGGTACCGTTGATGTTCAAAGTTTGGGGTGTTGATTGTTTATATGGTATGAACAATACGATACAGGGTTTAAGAAAAGGTAGGGAGGGTGGCATAAAACACTACCATGGAGCAAGCTGTGACTATGGGAGTGGTTTTATGGGAATGTTAATGGGTTCCAACCTAGTGCATTTAATGCTTATGGTAAAACATGACAGCCTTCCCCTTAGGCTTGGCTCACGATGGATGTGGAATGCATTTGACATTTGAGGTTTCATTGTTTGGCTCTACGCAAAGGTATGGCAAAGGAGGTGGCCCATAGCTTGTGAAGGTAAGCCCATGCGAACTCATAAGCCTATCCATTAGTTTGGTTTTTAGTTTGGAAGGGATGGCATATTTCGCATCCCTATTTGATGTTGTCTTGCGGGTGTTGAACGGGATGGAGGGAAGCATGGATACAACATAGTGGGCTCACAGCTTTGCATTCGTGGCCACGGTAAGCTTGCTCATGAAGGTTATGCTTGTCCTCCTTTGATCCTATGGCAGGGCTACGTTTTGCATGGTTGTTTGGTTGGGTTTTAAATAATGTAGCGAATTCTATTTCTCCTTCGGGCTTGAATATAGACTTAGTTTAATTTTAAAGGGGAGGTGTTTGTGCCATGACTTGATGTCTAGGCCATTCGGCTCTATGCAAGGTTTAATTTGGTTATATAACTTGTTAGTCTTTGTTTTGGGCATTTAAAAGCCTTGGGATGCACCATTGCAAGAAATGGAACCATATCCCATTGGCACCCAGTATAAAACCTTTCACTCGTCCTTCAATTGCGATTATGTATAGACAATTGGGAAACTCTGTGTAAATCGATATATGGTTTTGATAAAATTTAATGTTTAAGCTTGATATGTGATTTATGCGATTTTACTCCTGAGTTTTTTTATTGGGCACTGTTTGTAAATGAGTTGGGGTTTTGAATTGGATAGAGGCATACCCTTACTGGTTTCTCTATGCGGAGATGCTATTGATTAGCTTGGTTAAAGGAATAGTTTTGATGTGTTGACAGCGTGGGAAAAAGGCCATGCCATCAATGGCATGAGCTTTCCCAAAGTGTTGTGATATATTATATTTAAAATATTTGTGGTAATTGTTTTCTGTGTATTATGACATGTAGAGTATGAATTTATAGACAACATGGGTATGGGCCATGCCGTCAATGGCATGTGCCTTCCCACAGGAAGCGATAGTGTATCCTAGGGTTTATAGTGATAGTGACTGTGTAATGTAAATTAAACATTACTTGGCTGAGGTCATGCTGTAGTTCGAGTCCCACGACCTCTCTACTAGCATAGGGATTTTAATTAACTCTGTAATTATCATTAAGGGTTTTAGTATTAAACCACAACCTACATACGAATTCGTATTAGTGTGGCCTATGTGAGAATGATTATGGGGTTTGATTGTGGTAAGTATAAAATAATAGGTATGGGTTGTTTATTTATAATATTGCCTTGGGTTTTGACATCCATGGGAATCGATGTCGCAACCTCTAGTGGCAATGATGTAATGTAATGTAATGAACTGAAAAGTAATGTAATGTATTTTGTTTATATTATTGTTCTTATTGTGGATTTTAATTTTGTTCAAACAATGGAGTTGTAACTTGTGAGGATCGATACCACGACCTCTGTTTATTAAATAGAACCTTTGTATGTTGATTCAGAGTTAATACTTGAAGAAGGCTTTAGATGGATTTATGTTGTGATAATGAATTATGTGATTTTATTTATGGTTATCTAAAAAGAATGGATATTAAATGAATTTATTTCTAAGATATAATGCATGTACTTAAGGTATTTTAATGTAGATTGTTTATATGCTTACAGACCTCGGAAGGTCTTGGATGGATTATTTGAATTTAGAAATAAATGCATAGATAGTTTTATAATTGTTTACACTTGATAGTTTTATTTATATGTATGTATAGTTATTTTATAAAAGAATAAAAGTGGTTGTAAATGATACCCTAGATTAACTATATATTATATTTATTTCTCTAACCTACTCCTATGGTTGAATATACTATCATTTAAAACACATGTCTCTACTGACAAATGTAATATTTCAGTAGAGATATAAGTAATAGATGAACAATTTAAAATACAGGACTAGAATTACCTATTCTACAGTATTAATTTCTAAATATGAAATGAATACATAAAACAAATTTTAAATATGGGAGCCTAGCTATATACAGCTTATGAAAATCTTTCCAATCCTATGAATATTGAGGAGAAATAAGGACTGTAGAAAAATCAAGGCAGCACTTTAATTACCTAGGGTTAGTAAAATATATAGAATCTTTTACATAAAGCAGCCTGTATTTATCCTAGAAATTCCTTTTGACATGCTAAGAACTCGTACATGTTATTTATCTTCCTGAAGCTCCTTTAATGGCTGAACCTGCACACTGTGATTTATCTCCCTGAAGCTCCTTTAATGGCTAAACCTACACACTTTTCAAATAACCAGCATTATTAATTTAAGACAGATCTGACCTTTGATTTTGATGACTAGATCACTTGGGAACTACCACGTTCCTCCCAACCATGATCCGAAACCGTTCATGGTTCTAATTCGGATCCCCCTAACCTGGAATCTAACATGCAAGTAGCTTAGAGCTCCTAAGGTAGGGTTTCTTATCTCGTATTCAAATTCTAAAGCTGTCCTCTTTTCTTTGCAAAAGAAAAGTCTCCAAGAAAACACTTGAGAGCAAAAACAGGCAGAATAATAATTCTCCAAGAGAAAAATCAAAATCCCCAAGCCTTTTCTTGGATTGAGTCTTTATAGGTAGAATTTTCAGTCAAAGGGGCAGTTAAATCAAGAAATAATTGATTTCTTGATTTAACCTTTTTTTCAAAATTTACTGGGGTAATTTTCAATTCTTAACCTAGGAACTTTTAACTAGTTCCTAGTTAGTCTTTCGTAGATATTTTGAGTATTTATAAATCCTTTAATAATAAATAGTAATGGTGAAGCTTATCTTCTTCCTTTATTAAATTATGTAATTAATCATAATTAATTCTTTATACATACTATGTATAAAGTACATAGTATTAAAACACTTGTTAGCATTTGTCTTCAGGCATCATGCATCATGATCCCTAGACTTAACGACACTTATTCATGAAGGTCAAGAAGAAAGATAGCTTAGGTCTAATAGGCTAGGCAACTCTAAACATCCTTGCATGTTGGATTTCCCTCGTTTAATGTGGTATCTCTTCAGTACTTTGATGAGAATACAAAAATTTAAAATTTCATTTAATCACTTATAAATAAGTATGATGATGATCAATATTCTTCTCGATCTGTTTTCGCTTGGTAGTTTATTAAATTCTTTTCAATAAACCCTAGCGCTTACCAGATACCATACTCAATTCCTATAGCAGAGAGTTACAAACATAGTGCAATTCCAGAGCTTTTGCTCAACACTAAATGCTAGGATGTACTTGTATGATACACCTAGGGATACAATGGCTAAAAATCCGATGCTCCAGAGCTTATGCTCAACATTAACATGGAATTATTCAGAGCTTATGCCCGACATTTCTAATTATATTTTCATGTGTTCGAGAGCTTTATGCTCAACACAATTGTAATTACTCATGTGCTCCAGAGCTTCTCGCTCAACAAAAAACAACTTATTGATCATGTGCTTCAAGGTCCACGCCCAACACAAACATTTCATAAATCATGTGCTTTAGGGTCCATCACCAACACAAAGATTTCATCAATCATGTGCTTGAGGGTTCATGCCGAACAAAAACATATATATACATATATATCATCAACAATTGGCTTACATCCAATATACAAAACAAATCATCATGTTTATATGCAGTGGGGTACTTGACCCAATATAAAATAAAACATCAATATAATTACCATGATTAGTAGGCATATGCTATAAATGGTAGGTCCAAAATTTGGGACATTACATCCCTCCCCTCTTAGTACAACACCCTCCCTGGTGTTCTAGGGACTCTGAATGATATCATAAAAAAAGGCGGGGTAAGCCTTTCTCATGGTGGCCTAATTCTCCCAAGTAGCTTCATATACCTCAAAGTGTTTCCACTGCACCTTCAATTGGACTATAGTATGCTTCCGAAGCTGCACCTCTCTCTTGTCCAATATATGCAAAGGATCAAGGAAAATTCCCCCATAGGTTCCACTTGTAATAAGGACCAATCAATGACATGCTTAGTGTCATAAACATATTTATTTAATAAAGATGCATGGAAAACATTATGAACTCTTACGTGCGAAGGTAATGCTAATTCATAAGCCAATGGTCCTTTCTTCGCCAAAATTTCAAAAGGTTCACAAAGCCTAGGTTCCAACTTACCACACCTACCAAAGCTAAACGAGCTCCATTTTGCTTTCACTTTCAAGTAGACATGCTCACCTAGTTGATAGTCCTTACCTTTTCTTTTCTTATTTGCATAACTTTTCTGACAGTCTTGTGCCTTTTTAAGGTTTCCCTAGACCTTGGTAACTAACTGTTTGAAGTCCAATAGCAGGCCAAGCCTTAACATGAGCCGATCCACTGGATTGTCCCAAGTAATTGGGGTCCTATAGTTTCGTGCATAGAGTACCTCGAAAGGACTCATCTTGGCAGAAGCCTGATACCCGTTGTTATATGCAAACCCTGCAAGGTGTAGATAATACTCCCACTTGTTAGGGTTGTTCATGACATACATTAGAAGCATGTCTTCAACAATTTGGTTTACTCTTTCAGTTTCCCGTCCGTCTGCGGGTGATAAGTAGTGCTAAAGTTCAGCTGCATCTCTAATTGAGAGAATAAGGATCTCCAAAAGTTTCCTGTAAACTTAACATCTTGATCTGAGATAATTACTTTGGCTATCCTATGCAATCTAAATATCTCTTTCCGGAAGATATCATCAATGTTCACGTCCTTGTAGGTCGATTTCACAGGGATGAAGTGTGTCTCTTTTGACAGCTTGTCAATGACTACAAAGATGGACTCATTTTCCTTCTTGCTTTTTGGTAAGCCGGTAATAAAATCCTTGTTGATAACCTCCCATTTCCATTCTGGAATGGGCAATGGCTATATCAATCCTGAAGGATGCTAGCGCTCAGCTTTAACTAGTTAGTATTCCTAACATTTCACAATAAACATTGCAATGTTGGCCTTTAACTTAGGCCAGAAAAAGTGTCTTTTGACGACATATTTTCATCTTTTGATATCCCAGGTGCCTAGATTAGGGTGCCCTATGAAATTTTGTGAGGATGCTGGACCAAATGTCCCCTCCCTTTGGAACATACAATCTATCCTTGGACCATAATAGTATGGAGTCATCCACCTGGTATTCCTTTTGTTGTTGAAACAACCAGTCCCCCTGGACCTTCTTGAGGATTTCCACATAGAACGGGACAACTTTGTTGGCTATTATAATCTTCTCATGCAAAATTGCATCATTTTGACTAAGGGTCACCTCATATATCATATGAGTTTGTCGACTCAAGGCACCGACAACTTTGTTCTCTTTGCCCTTAATATGCTTTAGTTCAAAGAGATACTCACTCAGGAAAGCCAACCATATGGCTTTCCTTGCATTCAGATCAGGTTGATTGAACAAATATTTTAGACTCATATTGTCAGTATTTAGAAGGAACTTCCTTCCCATGAGGTAGTTCCTCCACATATTCAGAGCGTGGATAATGGCCGCTAGCTCAAGATCGTGCATGGGATAATTCTATTCATGCTATTTTAATTTCCACTATTCATAAAATATTGCATCATCATTTTGCAAGAGGACTCCTCCAAGTCCTTCCTTGCTTGCATCCGTGCATACAACGAAATCCCCATTGGGATCCGCAATCCACAACACTAGTGCCGTCATAAAAAACTGCTTAAGATTTTGGAAACTTTCTTCACACTTGTGAGTCCATAAGAACTTGTTTGATTTCTTCTACAAAGGCATCATAGGGCAAGTGATTCTTGAGAAGTTCTTAATGAACTTTCAGTAATACTCGACTAAACCCAAAAAGGACCTAATGTGAGTGACACTAGTCGGGGTAAGCCAATCCTTTATAGCTCGAATCTTTTCTGGGTCCATAGCTATTCCTGCCTCCGACATGATGTGACCTAGATACTGTATTTTTGGTTTGTAAAAATCACATTTACTAAACTTAGCGTAGAGATAGTGTTCCCTTAATACTCGATGTACTATGTGAAGGTGTTCTTCATGTTCCTCCTTACTCTTGGAATAAACCAGAATGTCGTCAATAAGACTAGTACAAAATTATCCAGATATTTATTAAATATGTTGTTCATCATACACATAAAGTTTGTGGGTGCATTGGTCAACCCGAATGGCATCACTACAAACTCGTAGTGCCTGTGCCTTGTACGAAAAGCGGTCTTGGGAATATCTTCAACTCAGATCCATACCTGATGGTATACGGATCGCAGGTCAATCTTTGAAAAGTTTTTGGCTCCTCCCACCTAGCCGAACAAATCATCGATCCTATGGAGAAGGTAATGGTTCTTTATATTCATTTTGTTCAACTAACAGTAATCAATGCACATTCGCATTGTACCGTCCTTCTTTTTTACGAACAAAATTGGTGCTCCCCAAGGGGACACACTTGGTTGGGTATACCCTTTCTCTATTAACTCCTGCAACTGTAGTTTGAGTTCCACCAATTCTTGTGCACTCATGCAGTAAGGGGCTTTGGAAGCCAAAACTAATTCTCGGGTTAGTTCGATGGAAAAATATAGGTCTCATTTTAGAGGTAATCTGACGATTTCATCAGGAAACACATCCTTGAATTATTCAATAATGGGGAAGTATTCTATGTGTTGTTCCTTATTTGACTCTATGTCTTGGATGTTCAACGCAAATAAATTGCAGCCCTTCCTAACACACTTCTTTTCTTGTAAAGAAAATATTTGTCTTACTAAAACTTTCTTGGGGAGGCCTTGAACATTCACTTGGTTCCCTTGGCTATCAGTACACAAGATAGACTTGTGTAGAAAATCGAGCATGACATGGTGCTATTCCAACCAGTCCATGCCGATAATAATATTGTACGATCCTAAAGGTAGGGTGTTAAGGTTTACCTTAGTGAGGAAACCATTCAGGTTTACTTCACATTCTTTAACAATTTTCAAAACCTTTCGTTTCGTACCAGTGGCTAACTGTACCAACCAAGGTTTATCATTCTTTAATTTTCCTAACTTGCATAAATCAACAACCTTAGGTGCAATATAGTTCCGACAACCACCAGGATCAATAATTATTGAAACAGAGGTTTTCAAGATCTTACCTTCGATCTCGACCATTGTAGCTTGATGGTATGTACGTTGGCCATCTAATGTTGCATAGATTCACAAGGTTCCCACTATATCCTCAACAGTAGGTTCTTCTTGCAGGTTATGAAAGACTCCATTGTTCTTGTTCTTACAATCTTGGGCATAATGCGGCCTGTTGCATTTCCAGCACTTGATCGCCATAGGGGTAGCATTGGCTCCACTTGCCACTTGCTTATTACCATTAGGATCTGGTACATAAGGTTTCATACCTAGTTTATCAAAGTTCATGTTCGCTTCAAAGCTGTTATTTTTCTTTCTATGAGGATGCGGATTTGACCCAGGTTTGCACTTATCAAAAAAAATTCTAGACTTTTCTCTGTTTTGGTTCTGGTTTTCTTGCTGTAACTGCCCATGATCATAGCAAATTCTAGCCTTGTGTAGTGTATTATCTAGCATCTTTTCCATGTCGAATTCAATCCTCTCCCAAAAACTGGGAGGAAGACATCCTAGGAATTGTTGGATCTTCACCTTCTCTTCTTTGATATATGGTACATAATGCAGCAGATCTAGAAATCTGTTTATAAATGCATCCATAGTGAAGGACCCCATGCGCAGTTCATGGAACTCTTTTACCTTGTAGTCAAAGAACCTTTCCGACATATATTTTTCTTGGAAAATATTTCAAAAGTTTTCTCAACTTATTTATCACAACTGATCTTTCTTGGTGTGCTTCAAATATTGCCACCATCTTGTTGCCTTACCATTTAGGTTGTATATGACAAGCCTAGCCTACATCACACTTAAATAGTTATGAACCTAAAAATACTTACTCATTCCCAGCAACCATTCTTGAGCCTTTTCTCTCGTATTTACTTCACCTTCATAGGTGGGGGCTCTTATTTTTCGAAACTCCCCCTGAAGACTGTCATCACTTCTTTGCCTCTTTCTCTGTGGAGAAAGTGAATCACCAGTAGCAGGACTGTGATGATTTCCTCTAGTTGCTTCAGGTATGCCTTCTTTTTCTTGTTCTCTTGGGCTGCTGGACTGCTCATGGTATGATTCTCTTTTGGATTTGTTGGTGGACTGGGTAAGTTTACCTTACGGGCTCTTTCTCATCATGTTACGCAATAATGCTTCATTTATAGCTTGTTGTTCCTTTTTTCCATTTAGACCGTCTTCCCTGAAACTCTTCAGTTCATCTTGAAGATTGTGCAAAGTTTTTAGCACATCATAGTTTAGCTCGACCACCAAGTTCACTCCCGGGGTGGGTGGTCATTTCTTCCTGTCGGCTATTTTCTTCCTCAGTGTTCATAAATTGAATAGCATTATAAAAATTTTCCTGTAACACAAAAAATTTTAATAGCAACAAAAATTTATGTTAGTAAAAAAATTTACTTATCAGACATTATTTTCTCTATGTGAATGCATGGTGTGACCATAAGTCTCTCAGTATGGAAACTGGGCTCTGATACCACTTGTAATGTCCCCAAAAATTGAAAATAATTTTTTTTTATAGGTTAGTAAATACTACCTAAAACGGATCGTTATTAATCTTATGGAAATACATGCGCTACTTAAACTTTCGATCTCTGCAAAAACTGCTCATGCAGTCTGGTGAATCTCTTATCCATTCAGTGATTATAAGTTTGTTTACTTCTTATGTCTAAATTCCATTATTTAAATTATTTGTACATATTAGTTACTACTGTCTGTGAGTTCATCAATTGTATAGTTCATTGTTTACCTCTGCACATGTGTATTCTGTTTATTAAGTATAAACTAACTTAACTTTGTTGATGGGGATAAAGTGGTGGAGTGGAAGGACTAGTTCTCCCATGACGATCTGATAGGTAAGGTATTACTTGGTTACGCAGGTTTACTTAGTTCAATCGAACTAAGGCACCTCTCTCTTTCTCTTACACAGTTTATTACTTGCGATAGGATTGGGTGTATAGTGTGTTGACAAACTTGGTCATCGATAACCTGCTGCTAGTTATTTCATCTCCTATTGACTTGATTTTCAGACTTGATAAGTGTTGTTATTGTCAATTTAACCATTACGACTAAATTTCCTGTCTATTAATTACTCTCCATTGTGGTTTTACTTTCGTCATTGTTAAATCTCATTTATATATTTTCATGCTAGGTATATTTTTCCTACAACCTCTGTTAAAAAATCCTATGTTCATTTATTGGTAGGTTAATTAAAGGTTTGAGAGCAGACTTGAATTTTGATAAATCAAGAGATTTACATGGCATACTTTGTATGCCATGGTGCTTAAGCCTAAATACCTTAACATTATGGTGATAAACCCTAAGCTTGAACCTAAGTACTAAACCTCATCTACCATCCTAAGAAAGGGTATTAATCCTTTGACGAGCGCATCATATGACTAATTATTATGATAATTCTAGCATAGTGCAAACCTAGCATTATGGTAACGTTGATGTTCAAAGTTTGGGGTGTTGATTGTTTATATGGTATGAACCATATGATACAGGGTTTAAGAAAAGGTAGGGAGGATGGCATAAAACATTACCATGGAGCAAGCCATGACAATGGGAATGGGTTTATGGGAACATTAATGGGTTCCAACCTGGTGCATTTAATGCTTGTGGGAAAATGTGATAGCCTTCCCCTTAGGCTTGGATCACGATGGATGTGTAATGCATTTGACATTTGGGGTTTTGTTGTTTGGATTTGCGTAGAGGTATGGCCATAGAGGCGACCCACAGCTTGTGAAGGTAAGCCTGTGGGAACTCATAATCCTATACATTAGTTTGGTTTTCAGTTTGGAAGGGATGGCATACTTCTCATCCTTGTTTGGTGTTGTCTTGCAGGTGCCGAAGGGGATGTAGGGCAGCATGGATACAACACAGTGGGCTCAAAACATTGCATTCGTTGCCATGGTAATCATGATCATCAAGCTTATGCTTGTCCTCCTTCGATCCTGTGGCACGGCTACATTTCGCATGGTTGTTCGGTTGGGTTTTAAATACTATAGAGAATTATATTTCTCATTCGGGCTTGAATACAGACTTAGTTTAATTTTAAAGGGGAGGTTTTTACGTCATGACTTGATGTCTATGCCATTTGACTTTGTGTAAGGTTTAATTTGGTTATGTAACTCGTTAGTCTTGGTTTTGGGTTTTCAAAAGCCATGGGCTGCACCATTGCAAGCAATGGATCCATAACCCATTGGCACCAAGTATAAAACCTTTCACTCAGCCTTCAATTGCAATTATGTACAGACAATTGGGAAACTCCATGTAAATCGATATATGGTTTTGATAAAATGTAATGTTTAAACTTGATATGTGATTTATGCGATTTTACTTCTATGTTTTTTTATTGGGCACTATTTGGAAACGATTTGGGGTTTTGAATTAGATAGAGGCATACCCTTACCGGTTTCTCTGTATGCAGATGCTATTGATTAGCTTGGTTAAAGGAATAATTTCAATGTCTTGATAGCATGGGAAAAAATCCATGTCGTCAATGGCATCAGCCTTCACACAGTGCTGCGATAGCTTTTATTTAAAGTGTTTATGGTAAATTTTTTTGTGTATTACGGCATGTAGAGTATGAATTTGTAGAGAGCGTGGGTATGGGCCATGTTGTCAATGGCATGTGAATTCCCATAGCCTGCGATAGTGTAGCGTAGGGTTTAGATTGGTAGTGACTATGTAATGTAAATTAAATATTACTTGGTCGAGGCAGTGCTGTAGATGAAGTACCATGACCTCTCTGCTAGCTTTGGTGTAAACTACCTCAAAACTTCCCTATTTTTTTTTCTTTCTTCCTATACAGGGCATAAAATCATTTATAATTCCTTTAAATCTCTAATAGGTAAAACAATCTTGGCATAAGAATGGTAAACTTAGCCTTGTATTTATTTTTTGTTGAAGATATTAACTTTTTGAAGGCAAGTAGACTTTGTAGTTCAGTATCTAAGTGTTGTAGGTTGAAAAAGTGTTTTAACTGTAGTTCCACTGATGGCAGATTGTCCCATAGGGCTGATAAAATCACTTATTAAGCTTCGGCTAACAACCAATTTTTTTGTGACAAGTGCTTCAAGAAAATGGACAAAAAGGGCATCCCTCGATAAATTCATTCCTGCTCCCATCAAAAGGCTGGAGCCAACTTATCTCTGTGGAAAAATAAAAGGGCCACGCCCTCCAAACAAAAATCCAAGAGCCTTCGTGACCCCATAATGCACAAAAAAGGGTCCACTAAACAATATAGGTGAGGACCAACGGAAGAGTTCAAGTAATGACCTCGCACAAGGAGAAATCTCCACGCAAAGGTTTTAAGTCATAAAAAAATTTATCCTAAGTGTTCATCATGGCAAACCTCCCTCCGATGGAAATATTGTAAGCTTCAAACCAAGGTTGATAATGTTAAGGCATAGTTTAAAATGGTGGTCACAAGGTTCCGAAAGAGGATCCACGTGGTTCTCTATCATGCGGTCATCATCCATGGGGATGCCTGGTTGGAGCTACATGCATGGGCCGATGGGTTCATGATGGGGTGTCCAACGTGGCCGAAGTTGACCTTGCAGCCGCACTTTACATTGATTTCACGGTAGGCGGTACTTGCTATGATCCCAATGATCACATGGATCATGGTGAGGTGTTGTCCTTTGGAAACTGGTGTAGTACGTCTGTCATTATTATGTCTCTTAACTTTAAGGTATTGGTGTCTCTTTAGGATAAGGAAGACTTCTTGAAGGCTCCACTTGCTCTTTGGCTTGCTCGGGGCTTGGTGTCTGGGTCTAGAAATCCCTTCAGGGTTTGGAGGAAAGATCAATGTTGTGCTTTGATGCCCGAACCCATCTTCGCTCCAGGTAACATGTTTTTTCAGCTACTAAGATGGATCTTAGTTCATGGCCTCGTTTTCCTCCCATTACAAACTTATCCCTACCTTTGATTCACAGGTACCAGGAGCTGTTTGGTTGGATGAATGTAGGAGAAAAATACAAGGTGTCTCTCTGGTAAGTGGTTTTACCACCCCTTTGGTGTAATCTGTTGGCTATGGCTCTCCCATCCCGAGGAGTGGGAAAATTTCGTGGTCTGCATTGTAAGGAAGTCTGGGGGTTTCCAAGATTTTGTGAAATTGCAGTGGATGGTTTTTTGAGGGTGCATGGCACCAAAGCCACTGCGTGGCAGACTCTATGGTATTTTTGTTTTCTTTGTTGTAAAAAGTATAATCTATGAATGGACTATAACTCCTCTTTAATTGTGTAATGCACCCCTTTTTTGGTTTAATGGATTTAAGCCGGGGACAGTAGCTCGGCTAAGATTTTGGAACTTCTAATGTTGCTGTGTAAAAGGGCCTATCTATAATTAATTCTTTGTCTTCCTTAATGGATTTTACGCTGTCATTGATGACCCCTCTTGCATTTCCTCTATTTAAATATTTACTGTAAAAATTGTAATGGTGGAGTTAGTCTGTAAAATTCGTTATGGGTAGCTAAAGCTTTCTGTCGTAGTTTACCACTTTTACCATAGAAGTCTATGTAACGTCCAAAAAAAGAGGCTCCTACCCTGACCATAAATTCCCTTGACCTTACAAGGGCTATGTCATCTGATGATTCTTCCACCCAGCTCGATAAGGTGGACAGGATCGATACCCTATTTTGACCGTGGCGAGGGTTTCCCCATTTTTTTTTTAAGCAGAGGGAGACAATAGTCTCTACCCTCAGTCAGTTCTGTCAGTGTGGAAGAGTGAGGGTAACAGGCCCTAAGGGTTCCAGCAATCATCTTCGAAGCCACCGAAGGGTTCCTTCTCCGATCGTCACTTACCCTAGTGTTGAGGACTAGGGTTTCGAGATTAGGCTACATGCATGGTCGGTAAGAAGGAATATAACTGGGCCACGTGATGTAGGGTTCTGGTTCTTAGCTTGTCATTGATTCCCCACCACATCCCGCGTATCTGAACCTAAAGGTCTATGAGTATAAGTAAAAGGAGCATGATGATGACATTGCCATTGGCCTCGTTTGTACCCTTCCTATGGATAAAAGCTTCCATCGTTTCTATAATTGCAACAGTACCTTCGTAACTCTTTGTGGGAATACAGGCCCAAAATCATATACAGACTCTATGATTAACCCATAAGAAAATGGGAGAATGCCAAGATTTGCAAGCAAAGCAGCCTCAGAAGAACCAACCTTCTCGCCTTTCTTAAAAAGCTCCATCGGTGATTATCAAAAAGGGCTTAGCTAGACAGGAAGGTCTGATTAATAATCGTCGAGGGTTATGGCCTTTGACAGGTCTTTAATAGGATGACCCAGGTGATGGTTATCCAAACAAAAACCCAAAAAATAAAACTAAGTCCCAAATGTACAATTTAATTTTGGATTCTAAATTAATACTAGATTTTCAAAAACTGTAAATACAGAACTACCATAACTTAGGCATTAACAAAAATCTAAGGTTATATCACCGATCCTCCTCATAACCCAGCCAGGTGAATAAAATTAGATCTCCTAGTCGTAAGCATGTACATAAGAAAACAAAATATATTCATTCATTATATGACTTCATTTTTTACTTAGAACATGCTACCAGATGATTTTACTGCAGCATAACCAAGATAATTTCTACTTAACATAACATAAATAAAATTTACACATTCATCATACAGAAGTAAATCATTCACTCATAATTAAAACCTTTATATCTGCTGTGTCAAATACAGTGGAAGCAGCCACATTCCACCCAACCATAGACTAGGATCGGATCCTTTGCCTTCTAGTCACCCTCGAGGCAAACCTCCCAGGAGATAGTAAGGACCCCTAACTTCATAACTCAATTTAGAACATCCACAGGCAATCATGCCCAAACAACAAGCACTCTCTCAGCAGAGTCCTCTTTCCCAGCATACTCAAGAGCATCCTGCCTACACCGTATGCTCTCCTTTTGTCTCTTTTTCTTTTGGATCCTTTTTCTTTTCCTAGGTCTTTTCCCATTAGCCTTCTCCCCTTCCACCGGAATTCCCAGGGATTAATGGCATTCCCCCGCTTCCAGGGATGTGTCTGTGCTGATTTCTGCACATCTGACACTATATTATATCCAGTCCATGTCCTCGCTGTCTCCTGTAGGTTTCCTCTTTTAACCTGGTTGCTTCCACTATATCCTCTGCATAATAATATTTTTATTAATCATTGGCATTAACCCCCAAGGGTAATTATTACATTCGTCCTCCCCGGACCCTTTGGCTAAGTCATTAACAGCCATAATTCATCATGCATAGACAGTTATTAAAATAATAATAATCAAAATAAGACATAGTCTGGGGGCATTGCATCCACACCCCCTTATTTTAAACACTATCCTCAGTATTCATCTTCCCCCATTGGCTCGGTAAACAAGCTAGGGTACTTTATTCGCATTTCATCCTCTAGTTCCCAAGTTGCCTCCTTGGTGCTAAAGTGCTTCCATTGCGCTTTTACCTGAGCGATGACTCGGTTCTGAAGTACAGTCTCTTTCCTATCCAGAATGCATGTAGGTTCCACCTGGAACTATCCTTTGGGTTCCACTTGTACCACATTCCAATCGATAATGTGTGCTGAGTCATCTATATACTCTTTAAACAATTAAACATGAAAAACATTGTGAATATTTAAATGAATAGGTAGGGCCAGCTTGTAAGCTATAGGCCCGATTCTTTCTAGGATTTGGAAAGGTCCACAAAATATCAAAGCTAGCTTCTTGCATCTCCCTAGTTTGAGGGAACTCTTCTTAGGTTTGACCCATAGGTACATGTGGTCGCCAACACAAAACTCCTTGTGTTTTATTTTTAAATCAGCATAACACTTTTGTCGTTCTTGAGCCACATTCAGGTTCTTGTATACTTCACAAACTATTTGCTCCATCTCTTGTAAAAGCTCAGGTCCAATTAGCACATGATCCATAGGATTATCCCAACTGACAGGGGTATTGCACTTTTTTCCGTATAGTATTTCAAACTGACTCATTTTAGCTGAGGCTTGATAACCGTTATTATAAGCGAACTCCACCAGGTGCAGGTAGTTCTCCCACTGAGTGGATCTTTTCATGACATACATCCTTAACATGTTTTTGATGATCTGGTTGGTATGTTCTGTTTTCCCATCCATTTCTGGATGATAATTGGTGCTAAAGTTAATTATGGTTTCTAAACCTACAAATAGAGATTTCCAGAAGTTTGATGTAAATTTCACATCCCTGTCTGATATTACAATTTCTGGTACACCGTGCAGTCGAAATATCTCCTTTATAAATATTTCTACGATATCAGTCGCCTTATGTGTTGATTTTACTGGAATAAAATGAGCATATTTGCTTAATTTGTCCACCACCACCATGATAGAGTCATGTTGTTTTTGTGTTTTTGGTAAACCAGTGATGAAATCCAGAGATATGATCTCCCATTTCCACTGGGGTATTGGTAGAGGTTGCAACAAACCGGCGCGATGCCCATATTCTATCTTAACTTGTTGGCATTCTATGCATTTGGACATATATTCAATTACATCAGATTTTAAATTGGGCCAAAAGAACTACTTCCTTAGAGAAGTTACCATCTTTTGGTACCCTGGATGGCTTGCAAAAGGAGGTTTGTGCATCTCATTCATAATAAAAAACTTTATTTCCAACACATTAGGTACGTACAACCTATCCTTAAACCAAATAAAGCCTTTCTAGTCAACCTTAAAAGCTGCTCTCTCCAGATTTATCTCAGGGTTTTGTATTTTACTGAGTAGTTCATTATAGTTAGCGTCCTGAGTGCTTGTTGCCTTGACCCTATCCAAGAGGTCACTCTTGGGATGGCTCAAGGTTATCTCACTAATACAATGAGTCCTTTGACTCAGAGTATCTGCAACCTTGTTTTCCTTACCTTTTATGTGCCTCACCTCGAAGTCGAACTCACTGAAAAAGACTAACCACCTCGCTTGTCGAGCGTTTAGTCCGAACTGCGTAAATAAATTTTTCACACATGTGTTATCGGTTAGTAACAAAAATTTATTTCCTAGTAAGTAGTGCCGCCACATTTTTAGGGCATGTACCATGGCTTCCAGCTCTAAGTCATGGACCACGTAATTACGTTCATGCTCTTTCAACTTGCGTCACTCGTAACAGACCACATGTCTGTCTTGGGATAACACCCCTCCTACTCCTAAACTGGCATCAGTACAGATCGTGTAGTTTTTAAGGGGATCGACTACTTTTAGGACTGGGGCCCTGGTTAGCAATTCTTTAAGTTGGTTGAAGCTTTCTTGGCATCTAGATGTCCAAGCAAACTTTACCCCCTTCTTTTGTAAGGAGTTAATGGGGTATGCAATTTTGCAAAATCCCTTGATAAATATTCTATAATAGCCAGTGAGTCCCATAAATTACTGAACGTCTGCCACGTCCTTGGGCACTGGCCAATCAGATATGGCTTGTATTTTCTTGGGGTCCACGGCAATCCCCTCCTCGGATATGACATGTCCCAAGTGATGAATTTCAGTCTTAAGGAATTCACACTTTTCCAACTTGGCATATAGTTGGTGTTCCCTTAAGGTTTGCAACATTGTCCTTAAATGATGTTGATGATCTTCTTGGGTTTTTGAATAAATTAGGATACCATCGATGAAGATCGGTACAAACTGATCTAGATATTTGTTAAAAATGTTGTTCATTAGGCACATGAAAGTGGAAGGGACATTAGCTAAGCCAAAAGGGATTACTATGAATTCATAGTGTCCATAGCAGGTTCTGAAGGAGGTTTTTTTTATGTCCTCACTTTTTATTCGGATCTGGTGATAGCTAGATCGTAAGTCCAGCTTGGAGAAGACTCTCACCCCTCCTACTTGATCAAACAGATCATTGATTATGGGCACGGGATACTTATTCTTTATGGTTACTTTGTTTAGATGTCGGTAATCAATATAGAGTCTTAAGGTCCCGTCCTTTTTTTTAATGAATAAGACCGGTGCACCTCAGGGGGACACGTTAGGTCTGATGTACCCCTTTTCTAAAAGTTCCTGCAACTAAATTTTTAGTTCAGTCAATTCTAGAATGCTCATCCAATAAGGCACTTTGACACCGGTGCAGATCCGGGTAGTAGCTCAATGGAGAAGTCAATCTCTCATTGAGGGGGTAGGCCTAGTATCTCCTCGGGAAATACAATAAGAAACTCTTCTAGGACTGGGTTTTGTTTTAGAGAGGTCTGGTTTTCGTTCAAGAGCAAGTCAACAACCCTAACAGCAAAGAGTTTACAGCCCTTTCTCAGGAATTTCTTTAGTTGCATAGCTGAAATTTGTCCTACTGAGACAGGTTTGGTCAACCCTCTTACCGTCCGAAGGACTTGGTCTTCAGCAATGTAGGTAAAGGTATTTTTATAACAGTTCAACACTACTTTATTCTTCTCTAGCCAGTCCATGCCAATAATCATGTCATACGATCCTAGGGGTAAAATATTTAGGCCAATCTTGGTTTTATGATCCTGTAACTGAACTTCACAGTTAGTAATAAAATATGTTACCTTTATTTTTTCCCCAGTGGCCAACTGGACCAACCATGGTTTTGCATGTTTTACTCTAGCCAGTTAGCAGAGTTCCACCGTCCTTGGAGAAATGTAACTCAACGTAGCTCCTGGATCAATTAAGACAGATATAGCATGGTTCGAAACAATACCTTCGATTTACACTATAGTAGACTGATGATCGACTTGCTGATCTTCTAAGGCCGCATTTATGCTATGGAAACTCCTACCAATTTCCCCAACTATCGATTCTTCTTGAATGTTTTGCAAGGTATTATTTTCCCCAGTTAGGCATGGGCAATGTCAATTCATATGGGGTTCACCACATTCCCAACAGGTTAGAGGTTCTCTAGAGGCCTCGTCAGCCCCTCTCACTCCCATACTGGTTGGCTTTACATATCTTGGCGAGGGCCATCCACTTTTAATATAAGAGCCTTTTTGGGTACTTCTCGAGGTGTTCTTATATGGCGGGGGTCTGAATCCCTTTCTCTGTTGGCTGAACCTTTCTGGTCTCTTATCTCTCCATGTTCTGGAGGAGTCGTTCCATTTTTTGTACTGCTCATAACACAGTCGGGCTTTCGTTAGTACCTCATTCAGAGTCTTTTTGCTGTCAAATTCAATTCTGTCCTTGTAAGCCTGCGGCAAGCAACTTAGGAATCTCTATACCTTCACCTTTTCTTCCTAAATATAGGGTACGAACCTCAACAGGTCCAAGAACTTGTTAATGATCTCTTCCATGGTCATCGAACTGAGTCTTAACTTGTAGAATTCCTTGGTTTTCCTTTCGTATTAATTCTTAGATAGGTACTATTTTTAAAACAGTCTTTTGAATTCTTCCCACTCGAAGGTCTTCTCCTTGAGTCCTTGCGAGATATTGAGGTCCTGCCACGAGATACTATCCTTTTCCTTGAGGTTATAAATTTCCATTTGGACTTTCATGTTACTTGAATAGTTGTAGATCTGGAAATATTTCTTGATGTCAAGGAGCCATGCCTCCACTTCCTCCCCTGTCTTAGATTCTCGGTCAAAATTAGTGGCTTTGATCTTCTTGAGTTCACCTTCCAGGTGATTGACCTTTCTCTTTCCGCTAGTTTTGACATATTTTTTAGATTTCTGGGTCTCATTAGATGATCTACTCTTTCTTTCTGCACTTTCTTCCCTTTCAGGACCCTTCCTCAGTCTCGGTTCGAGGCTCTTTACCATTGTTATTCTTGTGTAGACTTTGCAATAGGATTTCATTGATCTCCTGTTGTTTTTCCTGTGCTTTCTTTAACTGTTCATTTTCTAACTTATAACATTGTATTTCCACAATTAGGTGCCTCATTGTTTCCAGTACTTGACTGGCTTCAGAATGCTCCACTGCCGGTTGTGTGGTCGGTGGTACCTGTTCCCAGTTTTCGGGTAGGTTCTCATTCTCCACTGAAGAGGCCATGACAATTCCTATAGTTTATCAAGATAACCACAACAACCTGTAGATCCATAAGTAAGCAACACAACATGCCGATAAAATGTTAGAGTGCTATCAATCTGTAATGTTAGAGTGCTATCACTTATGGAGCTTCGGTTAACAACAAATTTTTCTATGATAGGTGCTTGAAGGAAACGGACAAAAGGGAATCCCTCGATAAATTCCTTCCTGCTCCCATCAGAAGGCTAGAGCCAACTTATGCCTGTGGAAAAATAAAAGGGCCAAGCCCTCCAAACAAAAATCCAAGAGTCTCCGTGACCCCATAATGCACAAACAAGGGTCCACTAAACAATATAGGCGAGGACCAAGGGCAGAGTTCAAGTAATGACCTTGCATAAGGAGAAATATCCACGCAAAGGTTTTAAGGCATAAAAAAAATTATCCTAAGTGTTCATCGTGGAAAACCTCCCTCCGATGGAAATATTGTAAGCTTCAAACCAAGGTTGATAAAGTTAAGGCATAGTTTAAAATGGTGGTCACAAGGTTCCAAAAGAGGATCCACGTGGTTCTTTATCACATGGTCATCAGCCATGGGGATGCCTTGATGGAGCTACACACATCAGCTGAGGGGTTCACAATGGGGTGTCCAACGTGGCCAAATTTGACCTTGCAGCTGTCACTTTACATTGATTTCACAACAGGCGGTACTTGCTACAATCCCAATGATCACATGGATCGTGGTGAGGTGTCGTCCTTTGGAAACTGGCGCAGTACTCCTATCAATATTATGTCTCTTAAATTTAAGGTACTGGCATCTCTTCGAGATAAGGGAGACTTCTCGAAGGCTCCACTTGCTCAGGGCTTGGTGTTTGGGTCTAGAAATCCCTTCGAGGGTTTGGAGGAAAGATTAGTGCTGCGCTTTGATGCCTGAACCTGTCTTTGCTCCAAGTAGCATGTTTTTTAGCTACTAATATGGATCTTAGTTCATGGTCTCGTTTTCCTCCCATTACAAGCTTAACCCTACCTTTGATTTGCAGGTACCAGGTGCAGTTTGGTTAGACGAGTGTAGGAGAAAAATACAAGGCATCTCCCTGGTAAGTGGTTTTACCACCCCTTTGGTGTAATCTGTTGGTTGTCGCTCGCCCATCCCGAGGAGTGGGAATAATTCATGGTCTGCATTGTAAGGAAGTCTCGGGGTTTCCAAGCTTTTGTGAAATTGTAGTGGATTGTCTTTCGAGGGTGCATGGCACCAAAGCCACGACGTGGCAGACTCTATGGTATTTTTTTTTTCTCTGTTGTAAAAAGTATAATTTATGAACGGACTATCAGTTCTCTTTAATTCTGTAATGCACCCCTTTTTTGGTTTAACGGCTTTAAGCCGGGGACAGTATCTCGGCTAAGATTGTGGAACTTCTAATGTTGATGTGTAAAAGGGCCCGTCTATAGTTAATTCCCTTGACCTTACGAGGGCTGCGTCATCTGATGATTCTTCCAAGCAGCTCGATAATGTGGACAAGGTCGATACCCTAGTTTGACCGTGGGGAGGGTTTCCCTGTTTTTTTTTTTTAAGGAGAGGAAGACAATAGTCTCTACCCTCGTTCAGTTCTATCAGTGTGCCAAAGTGAGGGAAATGGGCCCTAAGGGTTCCAACAATCATCTTCGAAGCCACCAAAGGGTTCCTTCTTTGATCGTCACTTACCCTAGTGTCGAGGACTAGGGTTTAGAGATTAGGTTATAGGCATGGTCAGTAAGAAGGAAGATAACTGGGCCACATGACGTAGGGTTCTGGTTCTTATCTTGTCACTAATTCCCCACCACATCTCACATATTTAAACCTAAAGGTCTATGAGGATAAGGAAAAGGGGCAGGTTTTGCTCTTTTAACTTGGCTGCTTCCACTATATTCACTGCATAATAATATTTTTATTAATCATTGTCATTAACCGCCAAGGTTAATTATTACATTAGTCCTTCCCGGACCCTTTCGCTGAGTCACTAATAGCCATTATTCATCATGCATAAACAATAATTAAAATAATCATAATCGAAATAAGACATAGCCTGGGGGCATTACAGTAGGAATTTTAATTAAATCTATAATTATCTTTAAGTGTTTTAGTATTAAACCACGACCCACATAGGAATTCGTATTAGCGTGGCCTGTGTGAGAACGATTATGGGCTTTGATTGTGGTAAGCATAAAATAATAGGTATGGGTTGTTTATTTATAACATTGCCTTGGGTCTTGACATCCATGGGAATCGATGTCAGAACCTTTAATGGCAATGATGTAATGTAATGTAATGAATTGAAAAGTAATGTAATGTATTTTGTTTATATTATTGTTCTTATTGTGGATTTTAATTTTGTTTAAAAAATGGAGTTGTAACTTGTTAGGATAGATACCACAACCTCTGTTTATTAAATAGAACCTCTGTATGTTAATCCAGAGCTATAAGAAATGTTACTTGAAGAAGTTTTTGGATGGATTTATGTTGTGATAATGAATTATGTGACTTGGTTTATGGTTATGTAAAAAGAATGGATATTAAATGGATTTCTTTCTAAGATATAATGCATGTACTTAAAGTATTTTTAATGTATATTGTTTATATGCTTACAGACCTTGAAAGGTCTTGGATGGATTATTTGAATTTAAAAATAAATGCATAGATAGTTTTATAAAGATTTATACCTGATAGTTTTATTTATATGTATGTATAGTTATTTTATAAAAGAATAAATCTGGTTGTAAATGATACCCTAGAGTAACTATATATTATATTAATTTCTTCAACATACTCCTATGGTTAAATCTACTATAATTTAAAACACATGTCTCTACTGAAAAATGTAATATGTCAGTAGAGATATAAGTAATAGATGAACAATTTAAAAGACAGGACTAGGATTACCTATTCTATAGTATTAATTTCTGAATACGAAATGAATACATAAAACAAATTTTAAATATGGGAGCCTAGCTATATACAACTTATGAAAATATTTCCAATCCTATGAATATTGAGGAGAAATAGGGACCCTAGAAAAATATAGGCATCACTTTAATTACCTATGTTTAGTAAAATATATAGAATCTTTTACATAAAGCAACCTACATTTACCCTAGAAATACCTTTAGACATGATAAGAACTCGTACCTATGATTTATATTCCTAAAGGTCCTTTAATGGTTGAACCTGCACATTGTGATTTATCTCCCTGAAGCTCCTTTAATGGCTGAACCTGCACACTTTTCAAATAACCAGCATTATTAATTTAAGACATATATGACCTCTGATTTTAATGACCAAATCACTTGGGAACTACCACGTTCCTCCCAACCATGATCCAGAACTGTTCCTGGTTCTAATCCGAATCCCCTCGAGCTGGACTCCAACATGCAAGTATCTTAAAGCTCCTAAGGTAGGGTTTCCTATCCGATATTCAGATTCTGAATCTGTCATCTTTTCTTTGCAGGAGAAAAATTCTCTAAGAAAACACTTGAGAGCAAAAGGAGGCAGAATAATAATTCTCCAAGAGAAAAATCAGAATCCCCAAGCCTTTGGTTGGCTTGAGTCTTTATAGGAAGACTTTTCAGTGAAAGGGGCGGTTAAATCACTAAATCCTTGATTTCTTGATTTAACCCTTTTTTAAAATTTACTGGGGTAGTTTTCAATTCTTAACCTAGGAACTTTTAACTAGTTCCTAGTTAGTCTTTCATAGATATTTCCACTATTTATAAATCCTTTAATAATAAATAGTAATTGGTGGAGCTTCTCTTATTCCTTTATTAAATTAAATAATTAATCATAATTAATTCTTTATTCATACTATGTATAAAGTACATAGTATTAAAATACTTCTTAGACTACTTCATGACACTTCTTCATGAAGGTCAAGAAGAAAGATGGCTTAGGTCTACTAGGCTAGGAAACTCTAAAAATCCTTGCATGTTGCATTTTTCTCGTATAACGTGGCAGATCTTCAGTACTTTAATGAGAATACAGAAATTCAAAATTTCATTTAATCACTTATAAATAAGTAAGATGATGATCAATATTATTCTTGAGCCATTTTCTCTCAAGAGTTTATTAAATTCTTTTCAGTAACCCCTAGCGCTTACCAGAGCCCATACTCAATGCCTATAGTAGTGAGTTACAAACATAGTGCAATTCCAGAGCTTTCGCTCAACACTAAATGCTAGGATGTACTTGTACAATACACCTAGGGATACAATGGACAAAGATCCAATTCTCCAGAGCTTATGCTCAACATCAACATGGAATGCTTCAGAGCTTATGCCCAACATTTCCAATTATATTTTCATGTGTTCCAAATCTTTATGCTCAACACAATTGTAAGTACTCATGTGCTACAGATCCTCTCGCTCAACAAAAAACATCTTATTGATCATGTGCTTCAGGGTCCATGCCCAACACAAACATTTCATAAATCATGTGCTTCAGGGTCCATGCCCAACACAAACATTTCATCAATCATGTGCTTCAAGATCCACAGGCAACACAAACATATATATACATATATATCATCAACAATTGGCTTACATCCAATATACAAAACAAATCATCATGTTTATATGCAGTGGGGTCCTTGACCCAATATAAAATAAAACATCAATATAATTACCTTTATTAATAGGCCTATTCTATAAATGGTAGGTCAAAAATTCGATACATTACACTTATGTAACTGCATTTGACGAATTTATTCCAAAACAATTGAAATTTATTGAATTTGACGGAAATTTTATTGTAGAAATTGAATTTCAAAATGTTGGCAAATTTCAAATATTAATTGTAATTTTAAGGATAAAAAGACTTAATTAGAAAAACCTAGGTCAAATATTCTATGAATTTGACATGTTTTTAATAGATTTGAAATTTAAACAATTGTATTTGTTTTTTATTTGGAATATGAAATTATAAAAAAAAAAAACATATTTCTTCTTTTCGAACTTAATTATGAATTTTATGAGACTTTTTTACACTCACCAATTTTTCCTCAATTTTATTTTCGCCAATTTTGAACCATTTGACTAGGCTCCCACTAATTTCGAAGAAAAATTAGAGAACTTCAACTCAAACATAGTCACATAAGTTTGAAGCCTAAAGAGTAGCATAGTTTTATCAAGCCTTATATGTATGGAGACCTTAGTTCCTCCACTAATGTTACAGATGATTGTCTTATCTCAGAGTGCTTTGTACAATGCAGATTCTATTATTACAAAACTGTAATGCAATATACAATTTTACATTAATTTAGCTTCTTATTTTGAACAATAGTTTCTTATTGTGAACACAATCATTCACACTTGGTATGGCAATGATTTAGTATGAATTTAATTAAAGACAATTTTCTTCCCACAAAAATAGTGCAAAATGAACCATTTAATTGTTGCCAATTTCATCCAAAAGTAGATAATGGTAGGGGGGTTTAGAACCACCCTTAAAAATCACCTTGGAATGCACACTAAGATCATTGTTGTTGACGGGTATCATATAGTGGTACACTTATGTTGCCTGGGAATAGTGATTTTTGCAATCCCATTCAGCTAATTTCTTGATTTTTTTTCAAAATTCCTAGAAAAGGTTTATGGATTTCATAACCTGCTTGATAATATATTCTGAACTTATACAATCTATCATCATTTTTCGACCATTAGATACTCGAAGTTGTGTATTGATCCTTTTTACAATTATAAAGGACTATGTAAGTTAGGTTCCCAAATTCTTAGAGGGTGTTAGCTCAGTGTAAGAGCGTCTGCCTTAGAATCAGGAGGTTGGTATTTCGATTCCTCCATTCCCTAATGATATTATAATATCAATTAAAAACAACTAAATTTGTAAGTGGCTAAACAAAATGACCAAAATTTGTACATAAAACTACTAAAACGACTAAATTAGTGACCAAAAAATGAGAGATGCAAAACTAGGAATTGAAAAGGATGCAGCACATGGCGCTAATGATGAAGCCAAACATGGCATTGATATGGTAGCAAATAAGAACCAAAACTAGGCATTAAAAATTATGCAACACGTGGCGCTAATGAGTGTTAGAATAATCAAACCCATAGTATTACCCACTTAGACATTAATTCATTTATTTTTGTCTTAATTGCCTAGTTCATGAGTCCCACCATGTTCAAGTTGCGAATTTCCTATCCATAGAGGTCAAAATTGCTATATTTGACTCATGTAGCACTTGGGAAAGCCTTAGGAATAAAATCTGCTTTATTCCTGGCCTCCTAGGCGCCCTTCTACCTTTTCTGCTTTGTTGACTGCTTTTTCAGTTTTTAAAGCACATAAGGAAAGCAAGACTAGGTGAGGTGAACCTGTTTTATTCCCCTTTCATCCTCCACTCTTTCCTCCATGCAAAAGCATATATGAGCTGCCATTTCACCCCTCATTATCTTTCCCATGCTCCCTTGCCAATTCATGATCCTCATGATAGATTTGGGATTAGCTTTTTACACCTATGCGGGATTTGCCTATTTTGGGTAAGCCTGCTTTATGCTAGATTTGGATGCTTCCTCATGCATTTGATTTCTTAATGTATTCTATTTATTCAGAAGCCTATGATATTATAGGGTTGTCTATTGTACACTGAGTTAATATAATTTTGTGTTACGGCTCCATTTTCAGTCTCCATTGTTGACAATTTGCATGATCAATTGTAATTTGTTGTGAGTGAAATTAATCTATTGCTGGTCAAAATTTCTACATGGTATCAGAGCCATTGTAGGTTATTACTCTCCTTCAAAAATTGTTTTGCAGGTTCAACATCAATACTGGGAGCCTTCTATTGAAAGCCGGGACATATTTTCTAAAGCTATGGATTCACAGAAAACTATCCTCACTCCCTTCAACTATTTTGAATGGAAAGCGGAGATGGAGATCTTGTTGAGAGAAAAAGGCCTCTACAGGGTGACTATGGAAACAGAAGGAGAGCCTAATACAGCTGCAGAGAAGATCAAATGGCACAATCGAAGAGATGAGGCTTATGGCCTCCTATGTCTCAGTATTTCTCGAGACCTCCTTTTCCATCTCGATGGATTAACTTCACCGGATCAAGTATGGGAGAAACTTTCTGAACTCTTCGAAAAGACAGATGAGATGAGGGGACACCAGATCAAAAATGAGTTGATTTCCCTGAGTCCCAGTAATTTTGAATCAATGCAGCTATACTTCTCCAAGTTCAAAGCACTAGTTTTGCAGCTGAAACAGTGTGGTATTGAAAAGAAAGATGATCAGCTCGTATTTGCCATCCTCTCGAAGCTAGGACCTGACTACTCAGTCTTTGTTTCGACCTTCTATGCCAAAAAACTCATAGCTCAAACCTGGAAGATGCCTAGCCTTGTAGATTTCATGGAATCTCTCACACAAGAGAAAGACAAGATGGTGATGATGGGCACCATCAAACCATCCAAACATCAAGTTTTGATTGCTGGAGATTCGAATGTGGATTCAAAAAGCAAGAAGAAAGCTAAAAATCCACCTAAGAAAGGAAGAGACAAGAAGCAGTCTCTAGAGGATCAATAAGGTCCCAAGAAAAATACCCAGAAGAAGAAAAACAAAGGTGATATGAACAAGTGCTCATACTATTCGAAGGGAAATCACACTGAAAGCTCTTGTATGAAAAATAATATTGATATGCTGACCAATCTCCTGGAGAAGAATGGCATCTCCCTTCCAGAAGGCTCAAAGAAGAGAGAAGGAGGATCAAGTTCCGATGACAGAGAGAGAGTTCATGCTCTAGTTGTTGGCACATCAAACTCACCCAGTTTTATCATAGATTCTGGAGCTTCAAGACACATGGTTTCAACTAAGGAGGCTTTCTCCTCACTGGATATGTCGAAAGGACCATCTATTGTACTGGGAGACGACTCTCTCACTGAAAGCAAAGGCAAAGGAAAGATAGAACTTGATCATGGTAACTTCAACAATGTGTTGTATGTCCCTGGTCTTGCCTCCAACCTTCTATCAGTGTACCAGATGACCCACACTGGGTCTCCTAAGAAAGTCATATTCTCACCAAATGAAGTTGAGATCACAGAAATCTCAAGTGGAAGAATTATTGCAAAAGGAGTAGTGAATCATGCTCAAAAGGTATACATGTTTTCACACTTCCTGGCTTACTCAAACCCCTCTTCTCTTCTTATCCATGCTAATGAAGCTAGCAAGCTATGGCATGAAAGATTTGGCCATTTAAATCACAAGTATTTATCTGATCTTAGTGAGAAAGATATGGTCATAGGGTTGCCCAAGATAAAATTTTCCAAAGGAGTATGCCAAGGCTGTATCCTAGGAAAACACCTAGAGCACAAATTTGAGAAAGCCAGCTATGAGAGAACCTCTGCACCCCTCGAGCTGATTCACAGTGATGTTGCTGGCCCATTCCCTCATATTTCCATGAGTCAAGCCAAATATGCATTGACCTTTATTGATGATTTTTCCAGGTATTGTTGGGTTCACTTCATGAAACACAAGTCAGAAGTTTTTGGCCTATTCAAAGTCTTCAAGGCTTTGGTTGAAAACCAGTGTGGAAGAAAACTCAAGGTCCTCAGATATGACAATGGTGGTGAGTATGTCAAGTCTGATTTTATTAACTATTGTGCAGATGAAGGTATTCAGATGCAGCATTCTATCCCCTACACACCACAGCAAAATGGTGTTGCAGAGAGGAAGAACAGATCGCTAAAGGAGATGGCAACATGCATGATGGAGGCCAAAACTTTGCCACCAAAGTATTGGGCTGAAGATATCAACTGTGCAGCTTATATTCAGAATAGGGTGCCTCACAAATAGTTGGATGGCATGACTCCTTTCGAAGCATGGAGTGGGCACAAGCCAGATGTGACCCATTTCAGGATTTTTGGCTCAAAGGCATGGGCTAGAATCCCGACAGAGAAGAGGAAGGCTTTGCAGCCCCAAATCCAAGAGTGTATTTTTGTGGGATACTCTAAAGATTCAAAAGCGTAAAAGTTGATAAAATTGAGCACAAACAAAGCCTTCATTGAAAGGTGTGTTCAGTTTGAAGAAGAACCCCTTGCAGAAGTGGAGATTGGTGAAGGCTCTTCACCACCTGAACCTCAAGAAGTAAGTAAAAAGTTTGTTGAACATGCTGATTCTGATTTGTTTGATGGATATGAGTTTATTGCAGACCCAAAAATCCCCACAAGGCCTAAATTTCCAGCCAAGACACTACATGCAGCAGGACAGTTAGCTGGGGATCCCAATGACCCAAGGAGGACTAGATCTCAATTTGAGAGTGGTCTGTGCATGAAGGATCCTGAGTTTTCTGAAAGATGTTATTTGATGGTGGATTCTGATCCTCAAACATATGAAGAAGTATAAGGAGATCCAATATGGCAAGCTTCCATGAATTAGGAGTTCAACTCGCTACAGAAGAGCAACACATGGGAGCTAGTGGATCTTCCTCCAGGGAGAAAACTAGTACAGTGTAATTGGGTCTATAAGACCAAATTTGCTACTGATGGTTCACCACTGAAGCACAAGGCTAGATTGGTAGCTAAAGGCTACTCATAGGTTCATGGCATTGATTACAATGATACTTTTTCCCCAGTGGCAAAGATGGATTCAATCAGGCTAGCTCTAGCCATTGCAGCATCAAAGAAATGGGAGGTACATCATATGGATGTAAAATGTGCCTTTCTGAATGGTGATATCACTAAGGAGATATATATTCAGCAGCCCCAAGGTTTTTCTACTGACCATTCTCTTGTGTGCAGGTTGAGAAAGTCATTTTATGGGCTAAAGCAAGCCCCCAAGGCTTGGTATGCCAAGATAGATAGCTTCTTGCTATCTCTGAATTTTGTTCGGTGCAAATCAGATTCTAATGTCTATCTGAAGGTAATTAATGGTTCATTAATGATCATTGTGTTATATGTTGATGACCTCCTCATTACAGGAAGCTCACAAGCTGAGATTGCTTCCCTAAAAGGATCTATGAACCAAGCCTTCTCCATGACAGATTTGGGGCTCTTAAGTCAATTTATGGGGCTTGCGATTACTCAAACCAAAGCTGGAATCAAGGTGCACCAGTCCAAATATGCCTTGGATTTGCTGATCAAATTCAGAATGCAAGATTGCAAAGCAAGCAAAACGCCTTTCCTTTCAGGAGTGAAGCTGGAGGAAGATGATTCTCCATCGATGGTAAACAACACTTTGTATAGAAAGTTGATTGGTTGTTTATTGTATTTGACACATACTCGACCTGATATTTGTTATGCAGTCAGTGTTGCTTCTAGATTCATGGATCAGCCCCATGAGCTCCATTGGAAAGCAGCCAAGAGGATCCTTAGCTTTGTTCAGGGAACAAGGACACATGGGATTTTCTATAAAGCCAATTCTGACCTTGAGTTAATTGGTTTTACTGACAGTGATTGGGCAAGTGATAGCACAGATAGGAAGTCCACTTCAGATTATGTGTTCATGCTTGCAGAAGGGCCAATCAGCTGGTCAAGCAAGAAACAGAGTGCCATTGCACTCTCATCTACAGAAGATGAGTACAGAGGAGTTGTCAATGCAGCAACTCAGTGTTTATGGTTGCAGGGTTTACTTGGAGAGTGTGGTTTCGAACCTGAGTACTCAAAAACCATCTACTGTGATAACCAAAGTACCATTTGAATCTACAAAGATCCATTTCAGAAGCAAAGAACCAGACACATTGAGATTCACATGCACTACATCAGAGAGCTTGTGCATGATGGCACCATTCACCTACTCTTTTGTTCATCTTCAGAACAAGTAGCTGATATCTTCACCAAAGCATTTTGTGAGAAGAACTTCAGCAATCTCAAATCACTGCTGGGGATCGCTGATCATGCTCTCAAAGCATGAGTAGAGACAAGATTCTACAATTTTGTTTTACAGTCCATGTTTAAGGGAGGATTTTCCCAAGTTGGTTTTGCCTCTTTCCTTGTTTCATATGGACTTGCAGTATGTAAAAGGGTGACTAAGCCTTGTTGATAGGCCCTATATTTTGATTTATTACTCATAAATTCAGGCTTAAGGGGGGGTGTTAGAATAATCAAACCCATAGTATTACCCACTTAGACATTAATTCATTTATTTTTGTCTTATTTGCCTAGTTCATGAGTCCCACCATGTTCAAGTTGCGAATTGCCTATCCATAGAGGTCAAACTTTCTATCTTTGACTCATGTAGCACTTGGGAAAGCCTTAGGAATCAAATCTGCTTTATTCCTGGCCTCCTAGGCGCCCTTCTGCCTTTTCTGCTTTGTTGACTGCTTTTTCAGTTTTTAAAGCACATAAGGAAAGAAAGACTAGGTGAGGTGAACCTGTTTTATTCCCCTTTCATCCTCCACTCTTTCCTCCATGCAAAAGCATATATGAGCTGCCATTTCACCCCTCATTATCTTGCCCATGCTCCCTTGCCAATTCATGACCCTCATGATAGATTTGGGATTAGCTTTTTACACCTATGCGGGATTTGCCTATTTTTGGTAAGCCTGCTTTATGCTAGATTTGGATGCTTCCTCATGCATTCGATTTCTTAATGTATTCTATTTATTCAGAAGCCTATGATATTATAGGGTTGGCTATTGTACACTGAGTTAATATAATTTTGTGTTACAGCTCCATTTTCAGTCTCCATTGTTGACAATTTGCATGATCAATTGTAATTTGTTGTGAGTGAAATTAATCTATTGCTGGTCAGAATTTCTACAATGAGGAAGTCAACCTTGGTGTTGATATGGTAGCGAAATAAGACATTACTTTGGATGCAAAACATGGCGCTACATAGGAAGCAAAATATGGTGCAACAATAGAAGAAATATTTGGCGTCATTTTGGTAGCAAAAAATGATGCAAAAAAGGAAGCAAAAATTGGTGCAAATTTGGAAGTGAAAATTGGCACATATTTAGAAGTAAAACATGGTGTAAAATGGGATGCTAAAGTGGTAGCAAAAATGGATGCAATATTGGATGCTAATTTGGATGCTAACATGGTTCTATTAAGGATGCAAATATGGTGCGAACGGGGATGTCATTTAAGAAGCAAAAGAGGACACTCGCTAGGAATCAAAATAGGACATTATTTAGGAAGCAAACCTCGACATTGTTTAAAAACCAAAGTTGGATGCTATTCTGGAAGCAAAAAAAAAGAGGCTATTTTGGACATCATAAAGGATGCTATCTAGCAAGCGAAATAAGACGTTTTTAAAGATGCTTTAATTTTTTTCCATGACGTATCCCATTTAGAGTCCAGTTTGACCAATCAATGTCAAAAAAAATGACAGTAAAAAAGGACACTAAATGGGATGTTAATTCCAGGATTTGTTGTAGTGTTGGCGTAAAAACAAGACCTTTGCTTTTTATAAGGGTTAATTATTAACATGGCATATTTTATATGCCATGTTCACTCAGGATTAAGATTAGGCCAACCATATTATGTTAAGGATTTAAGCCTATGGTTTACATGTTACTTTTAATACATATTCCTTGTGGCTTGACTTATGACTAGCACAGACAATGCAAGGACTATGCACTAAACCTAACATTGGAATTTATTAAACCTGTGATATGATTTGGGGTGGAGAATATATCCTATGGTCGAACCATATACGTTGGAGTTTAACGATTTGCATGGTAGTGGAGATTATCATTTGGAAATGATATCAAACTATGGTAAAGTGGTTTTTTGGTTGTGATGTTGGAAACCACCTGGTGGCATTAATGCACCTTTATTTTTGTGGTAGCCCAAACTTAGGCTTGTCTCACGATGGAATTGTGTTTTCATTTTGTCATTTGGGGTTTGGTCTTGGATCTACATAGGGAAAATGGAGGCGACCTATAGAATTCAAGGTATGGTGAAGAGACTGGGATTTTATGTGTACAATTCATTTGTTGCATTGCTCTCATCATTTCCATACTTCTCACTCTTGATTTTTCTTGGTGTTTGCAGGTGCCGAGGTATGGTGAAGAGAAGCATGGAACAAGATATGTCATTGGTTTGAATGGGGTGCCAAATGCAAGGTAATCCTTGATGAACAAGCATGCTCTTGATGTCTCTCAGTTTGTCTTCATTTTGTTTCATTGTTTTGGTTTGGGGCTTCTCTCTAGGGTTTTGGATTTGCCTTCCGGCTTGTTATGAACAGACTTGGATTTTGTAAATATTTTAAGGATTTTCAGCCATGGGTGGTTCTTACACCCTTACAAGCTCTGTGTATAAGTTTATGTTGATTCAAATCTTTGCTTTGGGGGTTTATATCTTGGGAAGCACCATTGCTTGCAATGGTTCCAAGCCCATGGTGCGATAGTATAAGCTTCGTTTTTGGTGTTTAATGGCGACTGTGTAAATAAGACTTTTTGGAAAATAATGGGCATATAGATATATATGATGTTTCATATATTTGCAATGGTTATTCCAATTGTTGTGGTTGTTGATGAATTTATATTGTTCTATTTGTTTGTTATGGTGGGTTTGTAAGTGGCATTTTTCCTTGGTTGATGGTGTGTGTAGAATGATGTTATTTGGATCTTTACTGTAATACTTGACAGCATGGGTAAAGGCCATACCGTANGCATGAGCCTTTCCCTTAGTGGCTGTGATAGCTCCAAAAATATTTCATTACTATTTATACTTTGTTGATTGGTGTGGTGGGGGGGGGGGTGAAATGGGACAGAGCCATGTGTACAACCCATAATAGCTTTCGTCGATGTGGAAGAAAACGTTGATAGTGATGGTTTGTAGTTTATATCCATTTTGTGTATTTAATTTTAACAGCATGTGGGTTCATTTAATTTGGCCGAGGCCGTGACTCTCTATGTAGAGGCAGAGCTTAAGTCTTACGACTTATCTGTAGTGTAATGGTTGCTATTGTAATATTATTGAGGCTATTAACGTAGCCGCATACATTGTACATATAGTGTGGCTGTATTTTAAATGTAAATGAAGACTTCAAGGTTCGACTCTATTAGTAGTTTGACGTAATGAGTTTGTAAATTGATATGGATGCGAATTGGAATTGGAATTCCGACAGGATTGATTTCTTGTTCGCCTTTGTAATTACCTTGATTTGTTATATGATTTCGATATGTTTAATGCATGAATTGAATCCTATGTATGATATAGTGTTTAATATGTTATATGGAATGTCTATTGAGTTATGTATTTGGTTAATGTTAAGCATGTATGATATGTTTGTTTGATTTAGGCTTGCGACTTGGGTTTGAATACCCATAGGGGTCGAAGTTGTGACCTATGTTTATAATTACAGAGTTCTTTATAATTTGTTTTTAATGTTTTACTTGTTGTAATTATAAGCAATAGTTGTGAGGGTCCTTTAAAAATAATTATGCATGTGAGTATGATATGGTTTAGTTAGGACCGCGGATTATATATATGTGAATAGCGATTTGATCTTGGACCAAACCGATAGTCACAATGCTTATTCTGTTCATTTATTTATGATGATGTATTTTTAAATGGAATATTTTACTATTTAGAAGGTATTTAATGTACAAACCTTGAAAGGTCTTTTACTGGTTTATTTATCTTAGATCTTAATGTAGAATGTTTATGGATAGTATTTTGATTTTTTTATGTTTGACATCTATATATGTTTATATATATGCATAGTATTTTAGTTTGTAGATAGCACCTTAGGTTATATAGATTGTAAGTTATACCTAAATGTATTTAGAGCCTACTTCTAAGATTAATCTATTTAAATCTATAACATGTCTCTACGAACAAATGGAATATGTCAATAGAGTATATAAAGACTAAGTAAAGAATAATAATAGGTCTGAAATAACCTAGTTTGTACATAACCTAGTTTTATCAATAATACTACTACATAAATTAAACTAGGGTGTAGAACCCCTAATGAACATTAGTAAATAAACTAAACTTAGACAAATAAACCAATAAATAAAACTTGGGATAACTTGAAATAGGAAATGACTTACAGCATAGGGTTAATACTTTAAGATGAAAACCCTAGTAGTTTTAAACAGAGAAACATATACATTGGGTTAGGAAATGAAAAGTAATCATTTACCTAACATTGCTAGAATTTATTCTAGGAAAGTAGAATAGACATTCTAGGGATTCATATATGTAACTTGAAGCTCTATTAATGGTTGAACCTCCACTCTCAACTAACCAACATTAACAATTCAAGAAAGACCCGACCTCTATTTTTTATGACCAAATAACTTGGGAAATACTGTATTCCATCCAACCATGACCCATAACCATTCCTGGTTTAAATCCAGATCCCCCCGAGCTGGACTCCAACATGTCAGTAGATTAGAGCTCCTGAGGCAGGGTTTTCTATTTGACCTATATCAGATATGGATCAGTTCTCCTTTTTCCTTCCAGGAAAATGTTCTCCAAGAAATTGTTGAGAGCAAAATAGGCAGAAAATGACGACTCTAATGATAGATCAGAACCCCAATCCTTTCCTTTGCTTGAGTCTTTATAGACAAAATTTTTAGTCAAAGGGAAAGTTAAATCAAGAAACATTGGTTTCTTGATTTAACCCTTTTCAATTACTTTGGGTAATTTATTAATATTTTAACTTAGGAACTTTCTACTAGTTCCTAATTAGACTTTTTAGGTTTTGGACTATTTATTATCTTTAATTAATAAATAATAGTTTGATGGAGTTGTTCTTTCTCTTTCATCATTAATATTATAATTATATTCAACTCTTTATACATACCATGTATAAAGTACATAATAATATAGCAATTGTTAGCATTTGTATTTGGGCATCATATAACATGATCCCTAGACTTAATGTCAGTTCTTCATTAGGGTCAAATAGGTAGATGGTTTAGGTCTACTAGGCTATGTAACTCTAAACATCTTTGCATGTTGGATTTCTCTTGTATAATGTGGTATTTCTTTAGTACTTTGATGAGATTACATAAATTCAAAATTTAATTAATCACTTATAAATAAGTATGATGGGATCTGTTAGGACATGTTTTTGTCTTCCATTGTTCTCATGCTTTTATTCATATTTTGAACCTTGCTTTTATTTTTTGTTCCTAGAGAATTTTGTTGATAGGGATAATGTTGATTTTAAACTTTTAATTCTCATGATTTTTTAATTTATAAGCTTATTTTTACAAATTTTGATTTGATTTTATAATTGAGGGGTTTTATAAGGCATATCTGGATTAAAGAGTTTTCTAAATAGCATAAAAGTTAAATATCAACCCCTAAACCAAGTGCAAACTCATATCATTAGCCTAATCTTGTGAAATCATTAAATTGTATTTTCTTGTAGCGCAAGACAAAAATTGATACACTAGAGCGCTACAAGAAAATCGCGCGAGCTAAAATCATCATTTTTTGGTCAAATTTCTTCAGGATTCTCATACCTAAGGTGTCAATCACATTCTATGATGCATTTGATATATGTATTTGATAGTTTAATCACTAAAGCAGGTGGAATGCCATCATAAAGGTGAAATCGTTGCAGTTTTCATGCTGAGCAGCTATAATCATGACAGTAGAGCATAATGAAACAAAGTTTTTGAGATTATGTTTTATCTGAAGGACACAAAGGGTAAGTGAATATCGTGGAGAGAAATCAGTGTGTAGGAAATAGGATTTTAAAACTGAATGAGAAATTAGGGCTTCTCAGCATAGACATGTTGGTGTGGTCTAAGTAGTCAAAGACAGGTGGAGCATCCAATTCAACACTTGACTATTGAAATAACTATATTCAACAACCGAATTGATCATCTTAACACGTAGCCCATGTGCCTTTGCTAGGGTTTTTTGAATTTGGGGCTTTTCATGAAAAAACAATTAATAACAAATTTGAAGGTTGAATATTAGTTTTAAGACCGAATCCATGATAGATGATGAATTATTCACCAATACATTCAAATTATTCATCATTTGAACAGTAGAATTCAGAACAGAGCTTGTTGGAGTTTCGTGAACTGTATTTTAGGTCAGTCTATTGAGATTTGAAGACATTTAGACTGTGGTAAATTGACAGAAGGTGTTTAACCATAGTAAATGTGAAAAAGAGTGGAAAAACAAACAGGGCAGAGCCCTCTGACCTAAGCTGGGGGAATAATTTTCCACAATGTGCACAATTATTTTCAGATGCATGATGGTTAACATTCTTTAAGAAAATTGAAGGATATCATGCAGAGGTGTCTTATAGATTTTCTTAATGCCTAGACAGAGACACAGTGTCTTTTGACACCTTAAAGTTCAAACTGACTAAGGAATTGATAGTTGAGGCAACAGGGATCCAGGACAAGAGAGAGTTATGGTTTAAAATGGTTCCATTTACCTTCAATGCTCAAAAGTACTTGCTTCCTGGTCTGATTGCATATTGGGGAAAAGGTGTTCCAATCCATAACTTTAAACCTGATTGGATTGAGCCGATTGAAGTCTTGTAGAGTTATGTTACCTGTGATGGTAGATATTCTTTCGTTTTAAAATATCACTTTAGGTTTCTTCAGCATCTTAGTGATGAGTCCAAAATGAACTTATTTTTCTTCTTTCTGAAAAGTCTACACAAGATGTTATGCAGAGTTAGAGAGCACCAAGATCATACAAGGCAGTCTGTTTTCCATCATGGACTCATCAAGCTTATCATAAGCATTGTCTTGTGGAATAGGGGGAATACCTGGGATCATTTCATCTTTTGGTCAGGTTTCAAAACTGATCAAGAGGAACAGTCACAAAGAAGACAAGTAGACAATGGTAAAGCTTTGACTAAGAAGCTTAGGAAAAAGGTAGCAGTCAAGAATGAAGAAAAGGTTGAACCAGAAGAAGTTTCAAACCAAGAAAATAAAAATTCTGAGTTTGAACAGCAAGTTAATGAGAATGAGAGTAAGACTTTACAATCAAATATCAAAGAATCCGAGCATGTTGAAGATGTTGTACCTGCAGAGACAATTCAAGATGTAAAAGAAGATATTAAAGTGCAAAAGCAAAGCCCTATCACATTTCTATCAGAGGAAGATGAGAAATACTTATTTGATGATGATAAAATTCCTGTTACAAAAGAGGGTAGGGTTTCTGTTGAGCAAAAGCTTCACACTCATTGTGATGAGGAAGCACTGTCAAAAAGAAAGAAAATGAAAGTTGTTGAGTTTGCCTCAATTAATCATCAAGGAAAGACTCCCAAGATGTTGGGAGAGATTGTTGCAGTATGGAGACCTAAAACAAGACCTAAAAATAAACTTAGACTGAACATGAAAAAACTACTAAAGCCCAAATTGGCTAAAGAAAAAGTGACAAGAATAGAGGATTCATCATCTGAAGACAAATTGGATGATGATAAAGATGATAATAAGGGTGAAAAGCCAATTGAATAAAAAAGAGAGTCTATCATGACTGATACCAAGATATTTGATATATTTCTAGAGATTCGAAATCAAATGTTGCAAGAGTGGCAACAAAGTGAGGTAAAGAGTTCTTGCTTAGAAAAGAAAGAGATGGTTGAAAAAAAATCTCGATGCAATGCTGAAAATGAAGAACTTCCAAAGTTTCCTGTAAGTTCTATAGGACTTATGGAAGAAGATGAGGAAATTTATAAGTAATTAAAGATCCCATGGATACCTGAGGGGATGCAAACATTAGCAGGAGACAAGAGTATTGATTCAAAACAAGATAATTTACAAAGTAGCACCAAACAATACAAGTATCAGTTTGAGTACATGTAGGAGACTAATGATGGCCTATTCATTGCAAACATAAAGCTCATAGAGGATTTGGAACAAGTAAACAATCAGTATTAGGAGTTAATTATAGTTTCAAGAGAAGCATTGAAAAGGAAAAGGAAAACAGAAAGTCAATTCACAGTGTTAAAGCAAACCATCCAGGACCTACAACAGCATAATGAAGAGCTAACAAGGAATATTCAAAACATGGAGACAGATCAATTAAAGGCAAGAAGGAAAGCTCAAGCCTTGGAAGGAATTGCTTTACTAGCTGAAGCAGCTAAGGATCTATAAAGTTAGTTAAGATAATCAGTTATTAGTTAAGTTTGAAAGTTATTTTATGTTTGTAACCATTATTTAGATGGAACTATTTGATAGGTAGACTAAAAAACAATTAGGGTTCATTTATTTAACTAATTTTGGAGAATAGGATAAATGTAAGTCTCAAAGAAGACAATGTGTTCGATTTTTTGCTGACAAGGGGAGGTATCAGGCTGGTTTATGAGCTAAGTAAAGACTCTTATGTGTATTTTGAGGATTGAATTATGAAATATATGCACTTTATGCCCTCCAGTTTATTGTCTGGTTTCATTTATAAATTGTGTTAGTTACTCAGCTGGTATATTCATTGCTTGTTTAATGTTTTTATGCTTGGAATGCTTGCCAACTGTGGGTTAAATTCAGTATTGTGTTTTCTGTTGGATTATGGTTTATATGTTATGCATATCAGCCATTCAATGCTCATGATTTAGTGTTTAATTTGGTTATATGAATGTTTTCCCTCTTGTCTTCAAACTGTTCAACCAAAAATCCTTAAAAACCCTTAAAACCCTATTTTACTTTATTGAGATTATTGAGATTGTGTTGGCTTGTTCTCTTGTAGTTTGGGAACAATTTCTAGCACTAACATCTTTGGCGTTGTTGTCGGGGAACAAAGTTGAAAAAATATTTTTCCCCGGGATACTTATCATTTCAGTGGTTTTAAGAGGTGAAATTAAACTAGCAAATCTTAAAGACTACTTTTCACCAGTTTGTCATAGTGGCTATGAAGGGAGTTGGAACAAGAAACAGACCTAGTTCACCTTTGCAGTTGGGTGTTTCTGACCTAGAACAGATATTGAAGACAACTAGAAGAATTAGAAGGTCTCAGTCATCACTAGCCCTATGTAGCCCTTATCAGTTATATATTATATCACCTTTATCTGATTTGAAAAGAGAAGAAGAAACTTCACCTTGGTTGAAGCCTATAATTCCTATTAGTAATTTTCAGGTTTTCACTGATACTCAATCCTTCAAAAAGGAAAAGACAGTATCTCCTGGTAAAATTCCTCTATTTCATCTAAAAGCTGGTAAAACTCCATTTCAGCCAAGATATAGTAAAGTCTTTCGATCACCAAAGTCCGTCAACCTAAAAATGGTAGCCCAAAATCAGCGACTAGATATGATGGACCGAATGGTTGTAGCTTGGTATGCACCTTTAGTTTTGCCTCAGCCTTTGAATGCACTTCCTGGAGGTGATTATCAGAAATACCTTCCTAGGTTTAATGTACAGGGTGAAACTATAGCCGAGGAGCACTAGGAACCCTTTCTCAGTTATGTTGATAATCAGAATATTGAAGCTAAGGATGTATGGATGAGGATGTTTGTACAAAGCCTTGATGGAGATGTTAGAAAATGGTTTAGGGAGTTACCTACAAATTCTATCACTATCATAGAGGAGTTTCGTGACCTTTTCATGAGACAATGGGGTGACACTAAGGACCATACTTATTATATAACTGAATTTGGAGCCCTTAGGAGAAAGAAAGATGAAACCATAGCCAATTTTTCAAAAAGATTCAATAAAATTTATGGCAGAATTCCCGCAGAGATAAAACCTTCAGAAATATCTGCAAAAATTACATACGCAAATGCTTTTGATCATTAATTTTCCTTACTTCTAAGAGAAAGCAGACCTGTTTCTTTATTGAACATGCAGGATGCAGCATTAGAGGTGGAATCTACTATATTGGCTTCTAATAGATTGAAGAAGGAAACAACTCAGCAGATATATGACAGGAAGGGTAAGAAGGAAGAAGTTCCAGGGGTTTGAACATCCCATTTTGCAGAAGGTAAAATTGATGAGATGACCAAGCTAGTTAAGATCCTGACTGCAAAATTAAACAAGTTGGAACTAGGAAATAATTCAAACAAACCTGTTCAAGAAGGTGAAAGAAACCCTAACAATCCAAACCTATTCAGAAGACAGTTTGCACCTCATTTCATGCCTAAAGAATGAAGAAACAATGATATACAACGAGAAAGGAGAGAGACCGAGGATTAAAGACTACCACCCCCTCTTCATAACAATGTTGTTGATGAAGAATAAATTGAAGAGGAAGTGTTATTTGAAGACACAGACCAAGATATGAACTATTTTGGAGAACAGTTAACAGAGGGTTTTGTTACTGAAGCAGATTTTTTAAATTCAGAATACTATAATGCTGACATGTTTGAAACAGAAAATGATTTAAATCTTGAAATGACTGCTGTAACTACTGATGCATATCAGACTGAGCCAAAGAAAACATTGAATTTGAGCTCAGGTCCAAAGCAAGTAGTTCAAAATCCAAAGAAAAATGTAGGTGTACCTACTAAACAACAAGATGATCCCGTGTTAGAGAAAAAACAAATTCAGGATTAACAAAAGAAGAATGTGGAGGTTGAGGAGGTAAACAAAAATTTGCAGAATTTTAATCTGGAAAATGAATTAGGAAAAATTAATATCTCTATGCCTTTTACTCAATTAATGAAGAATCCTTCTTACAAAGAATCAGTTCTTAAAATGATTGGTTTAGCAAAGAGTGAGCCTCTTTCTGATACAGTGAATCTACAAGAAGAAAATCCTAAAATATCTATTGGATCATCTTTGGTTGAGAAGACTGAGAATGAAGCAAGTGCATCACCCCCATTCTATATCGCACTAACTATTCATGAACAAATGATACATAACTTTCTTTTGGATTCAGGAGCATCACATAACCTAATGCCAAAGGCTGTCATGGAGGCTCTAGGTTTGAGTATAACAAAACCTTGTCATGATTTGGATGCTTTTGATTCACAAGCTGTAAAATGTTTGGGAGTGATTAAAGATATGGTTGTCAGTTTGGCTCAGTTACCAATGAAGAGTGTGATTATGGATGTGGTAGTAGCAAACATTACACCTAAATTTGGATTATTTCTTTCTAGATCTTGGGAAAATAAAGTTGGTGGAGCTTTACAAATGGATTTAACATATGCTACTATTCCTATGTTTGGAGGAGAAAATAGAAGGTTGTACAGAAAACTACAATTTTCCTATATTGTGACAGATGAAAAGAACCCTACAAATAATCCCATGTATGTTGTTGATAAGGATTTGGGTACTTGTATGTTACATTTTAGTGATGATGATAATACTACTGGTTTGTTAGAGTTTGAAAAGGAACAGCTAGTTAAATGTAGTAGGGAACAAGAAGATGAACTTTGGCAATTATACTTTGATGGATCATCTTGTAAGGAAGGTGCTGGAGCAGGGGTTCTTTTAATATCTCCTGGTGGTGAAATAATAAAGTTGATGTACAAATTAGAATTTATTACCACCAATAATACTGTTGAATATGAATCCTTTCTATTAGGTTTGAAAGCTGCTAAATATTTAGGCATTCGGCAGATTTCTGTATATAGCAACTCCGAGTTGGTTGTTCAGCAGGTGAGGAACAACTATCAAGTGAAACAAGATTTGCTGAAAGTCTACCAAAATAAGGTATGGGATATGATTGATACTTATTTTGTAGCTTTTAACATTACTTGTATTCCTAGGGACCATAATCAAACCGTTGATTCATTGGCCTTAGCAGCTACACATTTTAGAATTTCCAAAACCACACAACTAAAGTATCATATTGAGATTAGGTACAGACCTTCTGTGCCTGATAATGTAAAACAGTGAATTTTTTTTGAAGATGACATTGAAATAAAATTATTTTTGGAGCTTACAGATGAGTTTTCTAATTCCCTAATTGATCAAGAAGAAGATGATGAGGATGAAGATTTTGAAGATATTGCTGAAAATGAAATTGCTGGCCATAAGATTATTGTACTTAAAGGTAATTTCATTCCCAAAAGTTTGGTGCCTTTAGAAAGAATATTTTCAAAAGATGATACACCTTTAAAACCTATTGTACATTCTTCAGAAGAGAATGTGGTGGATTGCAGCATTGGTACTGCAGAACATCCAAGAATGGTGAAGATTTCAAAAGCACTCGCAGTAGAATAGAGAAATAGGTACATTAAGTTGTTAAAGGAGCATGTTGATGTTTTTGCATGGTCTTATGAAGACCTGAGGACATATGATACTGGGTTATACAACATAAAGTACCTTTAAAACCAAATGTTAAAACTTTTAGGCAGAAATTAAGGAGGATAACTCGAGCTTTGTTTCCTGTTATTGAAAAAGAAGTGAAGAAGTTATTAGATGCCAAGATCATTTTTCCTCTTATGTAATCTTCAAGGGTTTCTAATTTAGTTCCTGTCAGGAAAAATAATGGAGAAATCAGACTGTGTGTTGACTTTAGAAATCTGAATAGGTCTTCACTGAAGGACAATTATCCTCTGCCTAAAATAGAACAAATATTGCAGAAGGTAGTTGGGGCACAAAGGATTTCTATGCTTGATGGTTTTTCAAGATATAATCAAATTGCTATGCATCCTAATGATAAAGAAAAAAAAACTTCTACTACTCCCTCGGGAACTTTCATGTATGATAAAATGCCTTTTGGGTTAATGAATGCAGGAGCAAATTTTCAAAGAGCTATGAATATAGGCTTTGTTGGGGAAAGAGATAAGTTTGTGGTGATTTACTTAGATGATATCATAGTATTTTCACATTCAGATGACAAACATATAAAACATTTGAAACAAACTTTTCTTAAATGCAGAAAATATGGTTTATCTCTTAATCCAAAGAAGTCACATTTTGTTGTACAGGAAGAAAAATTATTGGGTCATTTAGTCTCAACTGATGGCATAAGGATTGATCCAGAGAGGGTGAAAGCAATACTGAAAATAAGTCTGCCAAGGAGTAAAAAGGATGTTCAATCTTTCATTGGTAAAATCAAATTTCTGTGTTGGTTTATACCAAATTTTGTTGAGACTATCAAATAGATTACAACCATGATGAAGAAGGATCAAGAAGTCAGATGGACTGCGGAAGCAAAGAATTCATTTGAAAAAATTAAGATGGCTCTTACTGAAGCTCCAGTATTAGTAAGTCTAGATTTTACAAAGGAATTTCTAACCTTTTCTTTTGCATCTGAAGATACATTGGCTCTTGTTTTATTAGAGAAGAATAAGGATGGTCTTGAACAACCTATTGCATTCTTTAGCAAAACTCTCTAAGATTCTGAATTAAAATACAACATCTTAGAAAAAAAGGCTTACTCTTTGGTAAAAGCTTTGAAATTTTTCAGAATCTATGTCTTGCACTCCAAAGTTATTGCATATGTGCCTAATGTTGCCATATAAGATGTTTTGACTCAGCCTGATAGTGAGGGAAAAAGAGGAAAGTGGATTGCTAAACTCATGGAGTATGATGTGGATATCAGACCTACAAAGCTAGTAAAGGGACAAGGTTTAGCTAAGCTATTAGCTGAATCAAATTGCCAAACTTTAGGATTGCATTTGATGGTAGAACAACCATCACAGGAAGAAAATCAAGCAAAGGTGGAGAAGGAGAAGATTATGGATTTCCATTCAGCATCTACATGGTATGCAGACATTGTATATTTTCTTTTGTACTTACAATGTCCAAATCACTTAGATAAAAAAGATGTTAGGTCTTTGAAGTTAAAAGCTACTAAGTACTATTTGGTAGAGCAGAAGCTATTTTGGAAAGATCCAGGGGATATCCTACTCAGATGCTTAGATAAACCTGAAATTGAAGGAGTAATTTTTGAATCTCATGAACGTGCTTGTGGAAGTCATAAGTATTGGAATGCAACAGAATATAAAATTCTAAGATCTGGATAGTATTGGCCCTCTTTATTTTCAAACGTATATCAACAAGTAAGAGCATGTATCCCTTGTTAGAAATTTGCTGGTAAACAAAAGTTGTTGTCACTACCTTTAAAACCAATTGTAGTAAGTGCCCCTTTTCAGCAGTGGGGTCTAGACTTTATAGGAGAGATAAATCCATCTTCTTCAGGACAACATAAGTGGATTTTGACTGCAACAAATTTCTTTACTAAGTGGGTGGAAGCTATCCCCAAAAGGAATGCCACAGATAAGGTGATTATAGATTTTATTGAAGAAAATATCCTTAGCAGATTCGGGTGTCCACAGAGAATATTAAATGTTAATGCTAAAGCTTTTAAGTCTAAGGCTATGGGGGAATTTTGTGAAAATAATGGCATCCTGTTGAAACATTCAACCCCTTACTATCCTCAAGGTAATGGTTTAGCAGAGTCCTCAAATAAAAACATCATTTAGAGTATTAGGAAATTACTGAAGCATAATAAGAGATCATGGGATTCTATGCTAAATTATGCATTATGGGCAGACAGAATAACAGTCAAACAAGTAATTGGAACTTCTCCTTTCCAATTTGTATATGGTACAGATGCAATTTTTCCTGTTCAGTTTGGCATCCCAGTGATGAAGTTCTTTCAGGACTATCAGGAAGAACCTAATGATATGTAGAGAAGGATTTATGCAATGATAGAGTTGTAGCAGAATCGAGAAAAAGTGGAAGAAAAGGCATAGCTATACAGGTTGAAGATTAAAGAAAGATTTGACAGGAAGATCAAAGATAATACCTTTTCAATAGGAGACATGGTTTTGAGATGGGATGCAAGGAAGGAGCAAAAAGGAAAACATGGGAAGTTTGATAACCTCTGGTTTGGTCCTTTCCTAGTATCTAAGTTTTTGGAAAACAATACTTTTGTTCTACAGACCTTGGAGGGTGAGGAATTGTCAAATCCTATTAATGGACGATTCCTCAAGCATTTTTATAGTTTTTGAAAGTGATTTGAGATTCCATTGTATATACCGGTGTGAGTAAGCAGAACAAAGACTCCATAACCCAATGGAAATTTTACAGATTAGCAAGTAGTAGTACAGAAGGCACTAGTCTACAGGTTCCTAAAGCCTCACAAGGAGGACTTCATCCCGCGGTAAGAGCGAGATGTTAGGTCATGTTTTTGTCTTCCATTGTTTTCATGCTTTTATTGATATTTTGAACTTTGCTTTTACTTTTTGTTTCTAAAATTTTTTGTTGATAGGGATAATGTTGATTTAAAACTTTTAATTCTCATGATTTATTGATTTATAAGCTTATTTTTACAAATTTTGCTTTGATTTTATAATTGAGAGGTTTTATAAGGCATATATGGATTAAAGAGTTTTTTAAATAGCATAAAAGTTGAATATTAACCCCTAAACCAAGTGCAAACTCATATCATTGGCCTAATATTGTGAAATCATTAGGTTGGATTTTCTTGTAGCGCAAGACAGAAATTGATACACTAGAGCATTACACGAAAATCGTACGAGCTAAAATCATCATTTTTTGGTCAAATTTCTTCGGGATTCTCATACGTAAGGTGTCAATCACATGGTATGATACATTTGATATATGTCTTTGACAATTTGATTAGTAAAGCAGGTGGAATGCCATCATAGAGGCAAAATCCTGGCGGTTTTCATGCTGAGCAGGTGTAATGATGATAGTAGAGCATAACGAAACAAAGCTTTTGAGATTATGTTTTATATGAAGGACACAAAGGGTAAGTGAAGATCATGGAGAGAAATCAATGCGTAGGAATCATGATTTTAAAACTGAATGAGAAATTAGGGCTTCTTAGCAGCGACAGGTTGGCGTGGTCTAAGCAGTCAAAGATAGGTAGAGCATGCAATTCGACACTTGACTACTAAAATAATTATATTCATTACCCAAATTGATCATCTTAACAGGTAGCCCGCGTTCCTTTGCTATGCTTTTTTGAATTTGGGATTTTTCTGAAAAAACAATTAATAACAAATTCGAAGGCTGAATATTAGTTTTAAGACCCAATCCATGATAGATGATGAATTATTCACCAATACATTCAAAGTATTCATCATTTGAACAGTAGAATTTAGAGTAGAGCTTGTTGGAGTTTCTTGAACTATATTTTAGGTTAGTCTATTGAGATTTGAAGACATTTAGACTGTGGTATATCGATAGAAGCTGTTTAGCCATAGTCAATATGAAAAAGAGTGGAAAAACAAAAAGGGAAGAGCCCTCTAACCTAAGCTGGGTGAATAATTTTCCACAATGTGCACAGTTATTTTCAGATGCAGGATGGTTAACATTCTTTAAGAAAATTGAAGGATATCATGCAGAGGTGTCTTATAGATTTTCTCAATGCCTAGATAGAGACAAAGTGTCTTTTGACACCTTAAAGTTCAAATTGACTAAGGAATTGATAGTTGAGGCAACAGGGATCCAGGACAAGGGAGAGTTATAGTTTAAAAAGGTTCCATTTACCTTCAATGCTCAAAAATACTTGCTTCGTGGTGTGATTGCAAATTGGGGAAAAAGGTGTTCAAATCCATAAGTTTAAACCTGATTGGATTGAGCCCATTAAATTCTTGCATAGTTATGTTACCTGTGAGGGTAGATATGCTTTCATTTTCAAATATCACTTTAGGTTTCTTTAGCATCTTAGTGATGAGTCCAAAATGAAATTATCTTTCTTCTTTCTTAAAAGTCTACAAAACATGTCATGCAGAGTTAGAGAGCACCAAGATCATACAAAGCAGTCTGTTTTCCATCATGGACTCATCAAGCTTATCATAAGCACCGTATTACAGAATAGTGGGAAGACTTGGGATCATTTCATCTTCTGTTTAGGTTTCAAAACTGATCAAGAGGAATAGTCACAAAGAAGACAAGTAGACAAAGGTCAAGCTCTCACTAAGAAGCTTAGGAAAAAGGTAGCAATCAAGAATGAAGAAAAGGTTGAACCAAAAGAAGTTTCAAACCAAGAAAATAAAAATTCTAAGTTTGAACAGAAGTTAATGAGAATGAGAGCAAGACTTTACAATCAAAAATCAAAGAAGCTGAGCCTGTTCAAGATGTGGTACCTACAAAGACAATTCAAGATGTAAAAGAAGATATTGAAGTGCAAAAGCAAAGCCCTATCACAGTTCTATGAGAGGAAGATGAGAAATACTCATTTGATGATGATAAAATTCTTGTTACAAATGCAGCTAGGGTTTCTACTGAGGAAAAGCTTCACACTCATTGTGATGAGGAAGCACTGTAAAAATAAAATAAAATGAAAGTTGTTGGGTTTACCTCAATTACTCATCAAGCAAAGGCTCTCAAGATGTTGGGAGAGATTGCTGCAGTATGGAGACCTAAAACAAGACCTAAAAATAAACTTAGAATGAACATGAAAAAGCTATTGAAGCTCAAATTGGCTAAAGAAAAAGTGACAGTGATAGAGGATTCATCTTCTGAAGACAAATTGGATGATGATAAAGATGATAATAAAGGTAAAAAGACAATTGAATAAAAAAGAGAGTCTATCATGAGTGATACCAAGATATTTGATATATTTCTGGAGATTCAGAATCAAATGTTGTAAGAGCAGTAACAAAGTGAGGTAAAGAGTTCTTGTTCCATGCAATGGTGTAAATAATTCTTGCTCCATCGGGAAAGAGATGGTTGAAGAAAAAGCTCCATGCAATGCTGAAAATGAATAAATTTGAAAGTTTCCTATAACTTCTACACGACGTATGGAAGAACATGAGGAAATTTATAAGAAATTAAAGATCCCATGGATACTTGAGGGGCTACAAACATCAGCAGGAGACAAGATATTGATTTAGAACAAGAGAATTTACAAAGAAGCATGAAACAATACAAGTATCAGGTTGAGTACATGCAAGAAACTAATGATGGCCTATTCACTGCAAACAGAAAGCTCAGAGAGGATTTGGAGGAAGTAAACAGTCAGTATTAGGAGTTAATTACAGTTTCAAGAGAAGCATTGAAAAGAAAAAGGAAAAAAAACAGAAAGTCAATTAACAATGTTAAAGCAAACCATCCAGGAATTGCAATGGCATAATGATGAGCTAACAAGGAAGATTATAGACATGGAGACAGATCAATTAAAGGCAAGAAGGAAAGCTCAAGCCTTAGAAGGAATTGCTTTACTAGCTGAAGCAGCTAAGGATCTGTATAAAGTTAGTTAAGATAATCAGTTATTAGTTAAGTTTGAAAGTTATTTTATGTTTGTAAGCATTATTTAGATGGAATTATTCAATGGTTAGACTAAAAAATAGTTAGGGTTTAGTTATTTAACTAATTTTGGAGAATAGGATAAATGTAAGTCTAAAAGAAGACAATGTGTTCAATTTTTTGCTGACAAGGGGAGGTCATCAGGCTGGTTTATGAGCTAAGTAAAGACTCTTATGTGTATTTTGAGGACTTAATTATGAAATATATGCACTTTATTCCCTTCAGTTTATTTTCCGGTTTCCTTTATAACTTGTGTTAGTTACTCAGCTGGTATATTCATTCCTTGTTTAATGTTTTTATGCTTGGAATGCTTGCCAACTATGGGTGAAATTTAGTATTGTGTTTTCTGTTGGATTATGGTTTATATGTTATGCATCTTAGCCATTCAATGCTCATGATTTAGTGTTTACTTTGGTTTTATGAATGTTTTCCCTCTTGTCTTCAAACTGCTCACCCAAAAAACCTTGAAAACCCTAAAAACCCTATTTTACTTTATTGAGATTATTGATATTGTGTTGGCTTGTTCTCTTGTAGTCTCTGAACAATTTTTGGCACTAACACGATCAATATTTTTCTCGAGTCATTTTCACTCAGAAGGTTATTAAATTATTTTCAATAAATCCTACTGCTTACTAGAGACCATACTCAATGCTTTAACCGGGAGTTACAATTCACTGCAATTCTAGAGCTCCTTGCTCAACACTAATGATAGGATGTACTTGTACGATACACCTAGGGGTACAATGGCCAAGGATTCGGTGCTCGAGAGATTATCCTCAACATTAACATGGAAGGCTCCAGGGCTTATGCCCAACACTTCAGTTATCTTTTCATGTGTTCTAGATATTCTTGCTCAACATAAGGTTAAGTACTCATGTGCTCCAGAGCTCCTCACTCAACACGAATCATCAATCACTTAGGTGCTCCAAAGCTTCCTGCTCAACACAAATCATCAATCACTCAAGTGCTCCAGAGCTTCTTGCTCAACCCAAATCATCAATCACTTAAGTGCTCCAGATTTTCCCGCTCAACACAAAACATCTCATTAATAATCATGGTGGCTTAACTTGTTGACTAATACCCTATCACGTTAGTTCATATTGTGGGTTTTAAAATTATAAAAAATCAAACCAATATATTGCAGGTATTGGGGGGATGAGGGGTTTAAGGTGGGGGTGGATAGGGTGGTTTATAAGGATTCAGGTATAAAAATGGGTGGGGAGGAGGTTTTAAGTATTGGGAGGGGGTCTCAACAAAAAGAGTTTGGGTCAATATCTCTTGAAATTAAGGGTATTCTTTAATATCCGACGATCGCATGTGCTATGTGAGAGGTTCACTAAGTGAAGTCCCCGTGTTAATAATGTGCTTCACGGTCCACGCCCAACACAAATAAGCATATATTTATATCAACAATATTGGGCTTACACCCAATATATAAAACAAATCATCATGTGCATATGCAATGGGGTCTTCGACACAATACAAAAATAAAACATCAAGATAATCATCATAATCAATAGGCACATGCCTATAAGTGTTAGGTCAAATATTCACGATATTATAGTTAAAACAAGCTTCAAACCAACTTTTTGGGGGAATCTAACTTTAAAAATAGCTAAAACCATAAATTTGGGCGAATTCCACTACATCATCGATTTCAAGGAATCAAAAAGGAAAAAATTGTCCTTGACAACCACCATTCCTGGAAATTAGGGATCTAAATTTCAAGGACTGCAATTCAATGTTTGAGAGGGAAAAAGGGATTTTCCCCTAATTTTCAAAGTAAATACAATTGGGCTAACCTCATTTGAATGTTTTTTTGGGTATATAAATTGTGGGATAAATTTTAATAATGAAAAAATGGGTTTAATATGAAAAATCCACCAACTAAATTTTCAAAACCCTCTAAAATTCACCCCAAAATCCATCTATGAGGATTACCCTCCAAATTTAAACCTCAAAAAATAAGTCATAATAGATCTATTGATATCCATTCTTCATATCCAATCTAGTCAAAGCATGCCTCCTTAAACATCTAACAATGGAGTTGTTCAATCTTTTAAGTATGCTTCTTCACATGTAATACTATATAGGCCAATACTATGGATCCCAAAACCATGAATTGTAAATGACTCTTTAACCCATTCAAATTTAAAAGTAACAACATATAAGCTCAATAAGCTCTCCTTTGGGTAGCTGACCGTTTCATTTTTCATAATCCTTTTTGGTTCGAGGAATGAGAGGAAAAAGAAAAACACCTCTCATGCAACGCTTTGGTCATTTTACTTGACATGTAAAGAGCTGACTTGCATTTGAGAAACCACATAAATGTGTGTAGCTTTGCAATTTCATGGGCAATGCTTGTAGTCCCAACATCATAACAAAAGGAAACATCATAACAAAAGGAAAATGTTCTAGACAAATGCTATTGTCATCTTAGCACACAACAATTGAGAAAAAAAATTTAAGAAATAATAATAATTTCTTCACAAGATTGTAGTTGGACTTTTCATACGGACCATTAAAGCTGGGCAGTTACTGAGTTTTCCAATTAAAAAAAATTATTATTGCATCGAGAGGCACCCTACAACACAGTATGGGGGAGATAATCTTGTGACGTGATGTAACGTTAGTAACGTTTGTAACATGTCGGCAAAAATTAATAGTGATAGTGAATATTATGGTAGAGATCTTGTAACGTGATGTAACGTTAGTAACGTTTGTAACATGTTGGCAAAAAATAATAGTGATAGTGAATATTATGGGAGAGAGCTTGTAACCTGATGTAACTTTTGTAATATTGAAGTAACTAATATAAAAAGTAGTAAATATACACGCTTATCCATGACATCAAATATTACAATTAAAAAGTAGTAACATTTGTAATATTGAAGTAACTAATGTAAAAGGTAGTAAAATGTTTGTATTAGATGTGGATCTGTATAGATCATTTCAGATGACTCACTGTATTGATTTGTGTGGATCAATTTTGCAATATTTTGTATTTAATGTGTGTAAATCTATGTAAATTTGTCCATAGTTATATACATAAATCTTGAATATCAAAGCTGAGACTAAATAGCCCTACTTAAGGCATGAAAGTACTCCTCTATACATCCACTTTGTATTCCAGTCTTGTACCAATTTATTATATTATGGATTATAGAAACTTATTTCAATTAAATGAAATAAATAAATTATATTTCATAATTTACTATCAAAATGGAAATTGTAAATAATGAAATGAAATATTAGCTTGCTTCCCTATAAAGAGGCGTCAATTTTTAAGGGTATAAAACCATGTTCTAGCGATTTATCTGGTGATAAATCTGCAAAGTAGAATCAACGTATTGTGTGACAATGAGTTTTCTCTTTCGCTGTAGCTTCTGGTTGGCATTTCGTGGCCATTCGATGACCTGTCCATAATAATAATTTCCAGTTTACAAAGCAAGTAAACCATAATAAACGATCACTCGTCAATTTTATTAGAATTGAAATAGCCAATATAATAAATGGGTTGCTTTGAAAAGATTGTGCATTTAATAATTGTATGCATGAGATTGTTTACATGATGGATGGATACAAGTTAATATTGGGTGTTCTTCTAATGAATGGATTACAGGTTAAAAATGATGCATGATGAGTGGATATGTAGGTAATTCGTTGCCCAGTGTGGGGAGATCTTGTAACATTACTTAACATTATGTAACGATACGTAACATTATTTTTATTAATAAAAAAGAGATTTTTGCACCAAGAGGCGCTCTACAGCCGAGTATGGGGGAGATCTTGTCACGTGATGTAAAGTTACTAACATGTTGGCTAAAAATAATAGTGATAGTGAATATTATGGGAGATATCTTGTAACGTGATGTAAAGTTTGTATCATGTCTGCAAAAAATAATAGTGATAGTGAATATTATGGGAAAGATTTTGTAACAAAATAAAAAATAATATCACTTTAGTAAAGTTATTTTTATTAGTAAAAATTAAATTTTCTAATAGGCCAAAATAAATGCCCACCACAAAAACAATATAATATAGGGGAGATGTTGTAATCTTCCTACCTAACAAAACAATAAAAAAGTAAAAATTTAATTATCTGTAAAAAAAATATGTGGGTCATGAAGAAAACACAAAATTGAATTATCCACAAAAAAATGTTGGCCTTGTACACGGTTTTAAAACCATGTGCAAGGCATTCTAAACAACACATGGTTTTATTGTACATGGTTTAGGAGGCTTTGCACATGGTTTTAAAACCATGTGCACGGCCTCCTAAACAACCCATGGTTTTATTGTACATGGTTTATGAGGGCCTTGCAAATGGTTTTAAGACCATGTGCAAGGCCTCCTAAACAACCCTGGATTGTAGGAGTGGGAAACCATGCAATGTTTGTTCCTAATAAAATAAAAAATATTATATGTCGGCCATAAATAATATTAAATATTAATAATAATAAAATTATATGTAGACCTTAAATAAAAAGATGTGTCTTTTGGTTTGAATCAAATCAATTTATACCTAAGAAGATGTTTGCACCTAGAGAGATTTGATCCATCTAGGGGCTTGATAGAGCCTAGGATTGGGATCTACCTTGGTTAAAGTTCATTTTAGACAAAGATTCTCATATGATTTTTTTTGTTATATTATGTAACATGAAAACTTTATCATACTAAATATGAAAAAGAAAATTGGTAGTTATATTAGGTGGTATGAAGATTTTGTTGTGTTTTATTGTAACATTTCTTAATAACAAAATAATGAAAAATAAAATTTTAATTATCCACCTAAATAAATGTCTACCACAAACACAATAAAAAATTTAAAAAAAATTATCAGCTAAAAAAATGTGGGTACAAAAAACACAATATGGGGGAGATGTTGTAATGTTCTTAACTAACAAAAAAAAATAAAAAAATTTGGGTTATGATCAAAAAATAAAATGTTGGGCTTCTCCTAAACAACCCATGATTTTATTGTACATGGTTTAGGAGGGCTTTTGGTTTGAATCAAATCAATAGCTCCTTGAGTGTATTACTTCATAAGAGGTTTGCACCTAGAGAGATTTGATCCCTCTCGAGGCTTGATAGAGCCTAGGATTTGGATCTATACTAGTATATTAACAAGTCTTCCATGAGCCTATTAACCAGCTAACTTTGAAGTTATTTGTTAAATTAACTTTAAGGTTATGATCTCCACAATGACCAACCTTCAACTTTTTTTACATATATTCCATTTTGATAAAAATAAATAATATTAAACATTTTATTTTTGTTAGATGTTTTACAATCCAAAATACACATTTTTATTCATGTTAAACAAATGTTTTACAATATTTTACAATCAAAGAAGGTTAAGAATTTGAAAAATACTCCGTAGCCTAAGAATTTGAAAAATATTCCACCCATTTTTAGGATTATGGTATTTTATATATATATATATGTGTGTGTGTTTTTATTAATAAAAAGTAAAATATTTAATATATTTGATTGACAAGTTGGATTATGCTTGATATTTTGAACACATTTTTTTTAACAGTTATGGCCATGTGATATTTGTTTTATTTGAATTCAATTTATTTTGCATGCCAAATTTTTAATATTTATAGCTATTATGATATTTGAGCTATTATGATATTTGTTTTATTTGAATTAAATTTAATATATAATTAAAGTGGATAATATTTATAGTTATTATGATATTTTTTTATTTAAATTAAATTTAATATATAATTAAAGTGGACAAGTCATTATTATAGATCTATTTTAAACTCAAATTTATTAAACACCTAAAAAGATCCAATTTTTTAGATTTTTTTTTTTTACTATTTGAATCCTTCTAGTTATTTGTTTACTTTGCTTTTTGTTTTTCTTAATACAATAATTAGAAAAATCCAAATATGTAAGAAAATCCAAGTACAATAAAGATATTTAAAAACCTTAAATCCATTTATAAATTCAAAATTACAATTTGTCAATATAAAAATTACAATTTGTCAATATAAAAATTACAATAACCAAAAATTTGTATATAATCAAATTCTAATGATAAATTATCTCATATAATCAAATTCTGATGATAAGTAATCTCAAATCTTCTAGAGTTAATATGAAATCTTATAGCGTTAGACTAATTCTTACTTGCTATAACACTCAAAGTTCAAAGCTCATTTAAATTTAAAAGGTTTAATGCTCGCAGTTTCGAAGTCTTGCCACCAATTTTAAGTCCTCTTAATCACAAATATGACACTGGCTGAAAATACATAACTTACATGGACAGTAGCCATTACTGCCACACTTGTTTTGCTTTTAAGGACAGTTAACAACCCATTAAAATTAAATGATTTAATGATACCAATTACAAAGTCTTGCCACTTTAGGGATTCACACTGTTTTTTGGTTTTTATTTAAAATTAACAGCTCATTTAAATTAGATTTTATGATAATCAGTTCAGGGATTCAATGAGAGCAGTCCCAAAGTCTTGCCACTTCAGGGATTCAAAATGACAGCCACCGCTTATATGTCTGACATATTGTTTTTGTTAAATTTACACTAAGCCACACCAACCTTAAGAAGATTCACCGTGGGCATCTTCCTCATTGACAACAAAGGCCTCAAGAGGATTTTCCCACTTTCCTCTTTGTTCTCTTTTAGAGGCTATGTATTCTGAAAATTGGAAAGATCTGTAACGTCGCCGATGCTAATTGTCCACCATCTCTGGTGGTGCTTCTATCTCGAACTCATCTGGAAACATTATGAAAAAAAGCCAGGGAAACACGAGACTGTTTTCCTTTAACAATCACGCGGTGTTTAACACTAGGAACCCTGTCGTTGCTCCATGCCTGCATGCATTTATACACACAAAATCATGTGATTAAATTTCTTGGCAAAAGTTTAATGGTAGTGATTCTGTTGAAAAAAAATTAATGACTGTGATTCTGTTCGCACTTTTTTTCCGAGTTGGTGTTTGAGGTATTTATGTATAACAAGTGATAACGATAAAGTTAAAGTTGGTCTTTGAGGTATCCATGTAGAAAACCAGGATAATGATAATAAAACTTAACTTTAGGTACTTCATATAGGTTAATGGGGATTTTCTTTTTAAAGAGGCCTTTTAAAAGATATGAAATGACATCCTATCATAGAGATATCATAGAATCAAAATTTGCAATTAAAAACTTAAAATTTGTAAGCTCACTGAATAAAAATCTGCAATTAAAAATTTAAGATCTATGAGAGCCAAATGACATCTAAAAATTTCGGATTTATGAGAGGCAAATGACATCTTATCTTATTACAGATCAGATAATGAGAGTCAATAAAAATTTACAATTAAAAACCTAAAATTTGTGGTGGCTAAATAAAAATCTACAATTAAAATTTACGATTTATGAAAACCAAAGTAACCAGAGTTTTCATTTAGAAAAGAGATATATCACTCTACAACAGAATTGTCATTTAGGGAGTATGGCACTGTACAACTCACATGTACTTTGAATAACATTCAAACAAGAATACAAACATGTAAGGATGTAAAAAAGAAAAATAAAGATAGAAGTATATACTATAATTCTGTTTTCGAGAATATGCCACTGTACAACGCACATGTATTTTGAATAACATTCAAACAATAATACAAGGATATAAGAAAAGAAAAATAAAGATAATATAGTAATTGAGAGACATTTAAGCAAAACATTCTAACAGGACATTTAAGCAAGCATTATAATAACATTCTAATTATATTATTCTAGATAATACTCTAATGGGATTTCAATAATATTGCAAGAGAAACAACTCCAGTCACTTCTACTAACTGTTACAAAACTCATACTCATGTGGAAATTCTATCTTAATTCTGGATAAGATTGTTTCAATATTTCATCAATTCCTGATAACCATGACATTAACTAACTCTTTAATACTCTAATGGCATTTCAATAATATTGCAAGAAAAGTTATATCAGAACTCCTGTCACTTTTACTAACTGTTACACAACTCATACTCATGTGGAAATTCCATCTTAATTCTGGATGAGATTGTTTCAATATTTCATCAATTCCTGGTAACCCTGACATTAACTAACTCTTTATGGAAGGCATTGCTTCTATATGTATAGTTTTTTGTATTTTTGTAGTGTAATATAATATTAAAATTTACAAAATTAAAATATTTAGAGTTTTAAGTATTTTTTTTAAGGCTAACACCTACTAAGTTTTAAATAGATGACTTTATGAAAATAATATCAATACACCTATTCAACCTTTATGCTAAGTCTAATAAAATATTGTAAAAATAAACATTATATGTTGAAAAACTGAGTTTAACTGCTTGTTGGTTTAATGAACAATTTTGTGTGTTTCACTTCAGCCGGTTTTGCATAGGCTTGAAGTTGCTTAGAAATTTTTTCTGAACAATTTAAACATGTAGAAAAAACACTAACAGGCTGAAAACACATGCATGCACACCATAAAATTTACTCAGAGATTTTTGGCTAATCAGCCCTGGAAAAACCCCCACGGGGAAAACCAGTCAGAGAGGAGAGATTTTAATTATTTCTTCAGCAAATTTACAAGGCAGAAATTGAATGATGCAAATACAACTTATCTCCACCAGCAGTCTGGAAAAAATGTTCAGCTGTTCATTTTTTCCCAATTTCTGTGCATAAACCAGCAGTACAAAAACAGTACCCTTCCTCGAAAATCGTGCTGAAGCTAACTGGAACGTACAGCAAACCGTACCCTGTCCGTACAGCAGTCCTATCAGACTCGAAAACCGTGCTGCTCGTACAGCATTAAATGCTGCTGTTCTTCCTCGATTTTCGTGCCCTTAAATGCTGGGCCGTACCTCCTCGAAAACTGTGCAGGGAAATAAATGCAGCCGTACAGGCCGTACCATGATTTTTATCAGCAATAAATGCAACCATACCTTCTCATTAAATGCAGACCGTACTCCTCGATTTTTGTGTCGTACCTTCAGCAATTAAATGCAGGCCGTACTTCCTCGATTTCTGTGCCGTACCTTCAGCATTAATTGCAGGCTGTACCTCCTCGATTTCTGTGCATTAATGGCTGTCCTTCACCTGGAAAATCGTGCCCCTTCTCAGCTATTCGACCTCTCTCTCAGCTATCTTCTCCTGAAAATGAACAAGTGAAGTCTCTTTGCCTCCCTCAACCCTTTTTGTTTGCCCTAAGTGAGTTTCTTAATCCAACGGTGGAGAAAGAATCAAATCAATGGCCAAGATGAAATGAGAGTGAAATTCACATTTATTTATTTCTCATAAATAAATTCACTCACTCACTTAAATTTATCAAAAAGTGACTATATAGTCATAAAGTCACATTTAAGCGACTTTAATGTGAGGGTCACATTTTTCCCTCTTAAAGTGACTTTAGGCAAAATTAAAGTCACCTAGGGAACATCTGCCTAGGTACAAAAATCAACACTCCCTCTTACCGAGGAAGGGGTTCCGTACCACTCCCAACTTATCCCTGAAGAAGACGAACTTGCCCCTCCCCAAAGACTTCGTCAAGATATCAGCTACCTGCTCATCTGTGGAAATGTACTGAAGCTCAACTGCTCCTCTCTGAACATAATCTCAGATGAAGTGGTATTTGATCTCTATATGCTTCGACCTGTCATGGAATACTTGATTCTCAGAGAGCTGAATGCAACTCTGATTGTCGCAGTAGATCACCGTGGGTCTAAGCTCCTGATCAAATAAATCTACCAACAGCTTGCGAAGCCACAGTGCTTCACAAGTAGCCTGACTGGCTGCCATATACTCTGCCTCAGCTAAACTCAATGCAACGGATCTCTGTTTCCGGCTGAACCACGACACTGCTGCCAAGCCCAAACTGAAACAACAACCGGAAGTGCTCTTCCGATCCCGCACGCAACCTGCCCAATCTGAATCAGTAAATCCAACCAATCTGACACCATCCGAACCCCTGTAATCCAGACCATAGTCCACAGTACCTGCAAGGTATCTCAACACGTGCTTTGCAACGGTCCAGTGCACACTCCTAAGCTCAACCATGAACTGGCTAAGAGTGTTCACCGCAAAGCACAAATCTGGCCTGGTGTTGACCAGATACATCAATGAACCAATCAGCTGACGATATAGTGTAGGATCTACCAACTTGCCCTCGGAAGCATGAAGCTGCTTCCAGTTGGTAATCATCGGTGTAGACATAGGCCTGCAATCCTCCATCCTAAATCTGCTCAGAATATCAGCTGCATACTTCCCCTGCCCAAGGAAAATATGCCCAGGCTCCTGCCAAACCTCCATCCCCAAATAATAGTGCATCAGCCCTATATCAGTCATCTCGTACTCCAAAGCCAAGTCTCTCTTGCAGTGTGCAATGAGACGCTCAGCACCGGTGATGAACAGATCATCAACATACAACAGAAGAATAAGCGAATCCCCCCCAACCACAATGAAGTAGAGGTTGGGATCAGCCTCACTCTTCTGAAATCCCATAGATAGTAGATAGTCATCGATCCTGGAGTACCAAGCTCTAGGAGCTTGTTTGAGTCGGTACAAAGCTTTCTTCAACCTGCATACATGAGAATCCCTCCCATGTATCTCGAATCCCTGTGGCTGCTCTAGATAGACTTCCTCCTGCAGAAGACCATTGAGAAATGCGGTCTTCACATCCATCTGGTGGATCCTCCAACCCATCTCTGCTGCTATAGAAATCACTGCCCTGATAGAAGAATATCGGGCAACAGGAGCAAAGGTCTCATCATAATCGACTCCCTCGACCTGTGAGAATCCTCGAGCCACAAATCTAGCCTTGTACTTCTCTATGCTGCCATATGCAGCATGCTTTACCTTGTAAAGCCATCTGGAAGTCACAACAGACTTCCCCTCCGGTCTCGGTACAATCTCCCACGCATCATTCTTCATGATGGAATGATACTCTTCCATCATTGCATCTCTCCAAACTGAATGCTGGGTAGCCTCCTCAAATGTAGATGGCTCAAAGTCGCGAAGGCATGCAACAAGAGCCATGTCATCTCTAACCACACCAAGCCTCTCAGGATCCACTACTGCCCTGATCCTCTCCCGGGGTCTACCAACTGTCTCGGCATCCTTCAAGGTCTCCTGAAGCCACTTAGGCTTCCTCTTCCTTGAAGGCTGCTCCTCCTCATCTGAAGAAGTCCTGGTACCAAAATGTCCTAAACCCAGAGGACCAGTAACTGAAGATCCTGTGCCTGCTGATGCTGTCACCTGAGGACTCAAACCTGTACCTGTACCTGAACCTGAACCTGTCCCAGACACTGTCCCTGAAGTACCAACTGCCTAAATCACAGAACCTGAAGACACTGTACCTGCACCCTGTGATCCAGACCCTCCAGAAACCTGTGGACCTGTAAGCTGTATCGAAGAAGCCTGCACTAACTGAGGTGTGGAGGCTGGTGCCTCCCCCTACTCTAACTCTCTGGACTTCCGGAAGGCTCTCTCCTCATCAAACTTTACTTCCCGGCGGACAACAACTTTCCGCGAACAAGGTAAGTAAATCCTGTAAGCCTTCGAAGTCTCATCATATCCCACAAAGATGCCTCTCTCTGCAGTGGGATCAAACTTCGTCCTCTTCTCAGAAGGGACGTGAGAGTAAGTGAAAGTGCCAAATATACGAAAATGACTCACCTCAGGCTTCTTGCCCGAATACATCTCCTCAGGAGTCTTGCTCCCCACTGCCCTGTGAGGACTCATGTTCTGCAGATATACTGCAGTAATACATGCCTCAGCCCAAAGAAAGAACGGTAATCCCTGATCATGGAGCATCGCCCTCGCTGCTGCCATAATAGACCTGTTCTTCCTCTCCGCCACTCCGTTCTGCTCAGGAGTATAAGGAATGGTCAGCTGTCTCTGTATCTCCTCCTGCCTGCAGTAAGCATCGAACTCCTTGGAGGTGAACTCACCCCCATTGTCCGACCTCAACATCCGGATCTGTCTACCTATCTGTTTCTCCACAAGGGATTTGAACCCTTGGAAGACTCTCAATACAAGCTCAGACTTCTTGCTCCTCAAGAAGTAGATCCAGGTCTTCCTGGAGTAGTCATCTATGAAGCTGATATAGTACTTGAAGCCTGTCAAAGAACGTGATGACATGGGACCGCAAATATCAGAATGGATCAAATCAAGCACTCCGGCAGCTCTAGTGTCACTGCTTGGAAAAGCAGTCTTGGTGTACTTTCCCAAAGCACACCCTCTGCATACATCACTCTGCTCTGTGCTGAACTCGGGTAACCCTGTAACCATACATCTCAACAATCTCAGAGCTGGGTAATGTAAGTGAGCCATCCTCCGATGCCAGAGTTCACAAAGCTCGCTGCTGCTGCTATGTGCCAAAGCACATTGTGGCTAAAATAATAACTTGTACATCTTCCCACACCTGACACCAATGTCCATGGCACCGGACATACCTGTGGTCTTGGGATATACCTGTACTCTCCCATCTGAAAAGCACACCCCAAGCCCCCTGTCCTCAATAGTGGAAACTGATACAAGGTTCTTTTTCATCCCTGGGACATACAACACATCTCGCAGAGTCATGGGACTCATAGACTCCCTCTGAAATGTGATGGTACCCCTACCAATAGCTCTCACAACGGTGTTGTCCCCAAGGACAACCTCCACATCCCTACCTAACTCCGACAAATCTGAGAACACATCTCGAGCCCCTGTCATGTGGCTCGTGGCTCCACTGTCAATGTACCAAGTAGAAGAGGTGGATGGACTCCCCTCATGTCCTGCCAACAAGGAATGCTCCCTGTCCTGATCCATATCTATGCTGGTGGCTAATGTGACTCTCTCTCTCTCAGTCTCTCCAGCATAAAGGGAAAACTCCCTCTGAAAAGCAACACTGAACTCATCAACCTCAGCTGAGGCTGCAGTCTGCTGTCCCTGCCCCTTCTTCTTCTTGCTTGGACACTGAGAGGCATAGTGTCCAAACGCCTGACAAGCATAGCACTTGATTTTACTCAAGTCCTTCTTCTGTCCACTCTGCTGACCCTGCTGCTGCTTGGCCCCACCCTTCTTGGGGCCCTTCTTCTTCTTACCCTTGGCTGCCAAAGCCACATCCTCATCATCAGCTCCTCTCTGAGAAGTACTACCCTGCACGAGACCCCTCCTGGTCTCGTCCTGTACAAAGTCATCCCATAACCTCTCCCAGTCAGGGAGGTTCTCCCTGCCCACAATGGCCTGCACAAAAGCACTCCAGGACTTTGAAGCCCCGTTCACCGCTGTCCGCACAAGCTCTGTAGGGGCAACCACCTCCCCCACTGCTGCAAGTTCATCCTTTACAGTAGAAATCCTGGTCAGGTAAGTTGTGACCCCCTCACCTCCATTCATCCTTATACTCTTGAGTTTTTCTCTGAGAACCATTTTCCGGTTCTCATTAGAACTCTCATACAAGGTGGTCAAGGCTGTCCACATCTCATGAGCCTTGGTCTTTCCGGAAATGTGAGGAATGATGTGATCTTTCACGGCATCAAGTATAATCCTTCTGGCTTTACAGTCCAACTTGTTGAAGGCTGCAAGGGTTGCTGCATCCGTAGATGCAGGAATGGTTATGGGGTTTGTAGTAGTGTTCCTCACTATGTCTGGCCATAACTCATTCTCTTCAAGTAACAGCAAAATCCTAGCCTTCCACGGCACAAAATTCCCTGCCCCATCCAGCCTATCCTCCAATCTAAGTCCCGTAGCCATCCCAACAACAACTCAACAAAGTGCTGCCCACTAACAGAAGTAAAATAACAAAAATCTGAATGCTGCAAATTTCTGTGTGTCTGCAAAAATCACTGTTTCTGCCCCCTTAGCTCTGATACCATGTTGAAAAACTGAGTTTAACTGCTTGCTGGTTTAATGAACAATTTTGTGTGTTTCACTTCAGCCGGTTTTGCATAGGCTTGAAGCTACTTAGAAAAATTTTCTGAACAATTTAAACACGCAGAAAAAACACTAACAGGCTGAAAACACATGCATGCACACCATAAAATTTACTCAGAGATTTTTGGCTAATCAGCCCTGGAAAAACCCCCACGGGGAAAACCAGTCAGAGAGGAGAGATTTTAATTATTTCTTCAGCAAATTTACAAGGCAGAAATTGAATGATGCAAATACAACTTATCTCCACCAGCAGTCTGGTAAAAATGTTCAGCTGTTCATTTTTTCCCAATTTCTGTGCATAAACCAGCAGTACAAAAACAGTACCCTTCCTCGAAAATCGTGCTGAAGCTAACTGGAACGTACAGCAAACCGTACCCTGTCCGTACAGTTCGTACCGTGACCGTACAGCAGTCCTATCAGCCTCAAAAATCGTGCTGCTCGTACAGCATTAAATGCTGATGTTCTTCCTCGATTTTCGTGCCCTTAAATGCTGGACCGTACCTCCTCGAAAACTGTGTAGGGAAATAAATGCAGCCGTATAGGCCGTACCATGATTTTTATCAGCAATAAATGTAACCGTACCTTCTCATTAAATGCAGACCGTACTCCTCAATTTCTGTGCTGTACCTTCAGCAATTAAATGCAGGCCGTACTTCCTCGATTTCTGTGCCGTACCTTCAGCATTAATTGCAGGTCGTACCTCCTCGATTTCTGTGCATTAATGGCTATCCTTCACCTGGAAAATCGTGCCCCTTCTCAGCTATTCGACCTCTCTCTCAGCTATCTTCTCCTGAAAATGAACAAGTGAAGTCTCTTTGCCTCCCTCAACGCTTTTTGTTTGCCCTAAGTGAGTTTCTTAATCCAACGATGGAGAAAGAATCAAATCAATGGCCAAGATGAAATGAGAGTGAAATTCACATTTATTTATTTCTCATAAATAAATTCACTCACTCACTTAAATTTATCAAAAAGTGACTATATAGTCATAAAGTCACATTTAAGCGACTTTAATGTGAGGGTCACATTTTTCCCTCTTAAAGTGACTTTAGGCAAAATTAAAGTTACCTAGGGAACATATGCCTAGGTACAAAAATCAACATTATAAATCCCATAAAATATTGAAAAAACACATCTACTATAAATCCCATATTCTAAGTCCCCCCTATAAATCCCATATTCTAAGTCCCCCCTAACAACAGAAGTTATATCACAAGTCCAATCACCTTTATTCGCTATTAAACCCTGGGCAATTCGATCTTAATTATTGATAAGATTCTTTCAAAATTTCATTAAATTCCTGATAACCCTGAGATCAATAACACCTTCTGCAGTTTTAAAATTCCAATTCTTAATAAGAAATAATGTTAGGATCTTTCAAGTTCCATCTTAATTCTTGTTCTATTAAGAGATTAAACAAAACCATAAAGAGGTTGATGGTGAGTTGATCTCTAGTCTGATGCAAAAATTTACTCATTTAGAAAAATAAAAATAATTTTTTGTGATTTAAAAGATTCAAGATTGAATAAGTTTAAAAAAAATTTAATAAAAAGAATACTATTTTTAAATTTAAAATTTATATAAAATTTTAAGCATTTCTCATTCGTTCCACTAAAAAAATATAATCATGCCTTTATGTATATAAAAGAAAAGCTCCAATTGCATGTAATCACGCCCTTATATATAAAATAAAAGCTCTTATTTACCTGACAAGAACTAATCCATCTTCAAACTAGTAACTCCATCGCTCTATAATCAATCTAACGGCTCCCAAGATTGACGCTATAATACTCATAAAACCCAGGATGCCAGGATGGATGTTCTATTGCAGATGATGGGGTATGATTGTTTTATAAGAGAGGATGGATGCCTTCTTAGCCAAGGATAGGCTAGACTACATTTTAGGTCATAAAATGGCGAACATGCACTTTCAGTCTAATGCCACAAAAACAGAGAACTATGTTTTTTTTCTCCAGAAATATTTAATAAATTAAGGTGCTTTCCGAAATTTACAACTGATTAAACAACAGATGCTTTAGTTTACACCTCATTAATGACCAGCACATGTTTTAGTTTACAGATGATGAAGAACCTTTCTTTTGATTTTATTTCAGTTTTTTCTCATTTATAATCAACACACAGACACAATCCGAACTTGTCAACCCCATACTGTAAGAACAATACTATTATTTTTTTAAAGAACATAATTTAACTAATTAATTTTGGATTCTAAACACCAAGTGGCAGATGAACACACAGCTACAAGTGGCAGGTGAACACCAATAGATCTAGCTAGTCACTTAGGTTTGTAGAAATAATTGACTTTTAAACAAATACTACATATTAAACTAATTACTATATTTTTATAAATATCCATTTAAGGTAAACATAAATATTAAAATAAGAAAAAAACATAAAACAAATATTGTTTAATAAAAAATAAAAATTAATATGAAATATAAAACTTTACTGAGTTATAGATGTATAAATAAAAATAAGATACACAACCATAAAATGAATCTCCATAATACACTTGTTACAGTCTAGTTGATCTTGTTCATCTGCTCAAGGAAGTCCAAAATATGAGATAATATCTAAACACCTAATGTAACAATACCATTATTGTGTAAAGTACACTATTCCACTAATTAATTTTAATTAATCTAGTTAATTTTGTTGATGAGCTCAAAAAAGTCCAAAATATGAGATAATATGTAAACTTCTAATGTAACAATACCATTATCTTTTAAAGCACACTATTCCATTAATCAATTTTGGACTAATTAATTTTACACTCTAGTTAATTTTGTTAATCAGCTAAAGAAATCCAAAATATAAGATAATATCTAAACATTTAATGTAACAATATCATTATTGTGTAAAGCACACTATTCCACTAATTAATTTTGGACTAATTTTCTAATGTAACAATATCATTATGGTGTAAAGCACACTATTCCACTAATCAATTTTACACTCTAGTTAATAATCATTTTTACACTCTCGTTAATTTTGTTAATATAGGCTCAAAAATTCTAAAATACTAGATAATATCTAAACACCTAATGTAACAATATCATTACTATGTAAAGCACAGTATTCCACTCATTAATTTTGAATTGTTTGATGAATCTGGGATGTAGGGGTCTTTAATGACACTTGACACTGTAAAAGAAGAGAATACAGAAATCGCCAATAACAAGACTAAAGAGATGAAAATAACCTGTAAAGTATGTCATGTGAAGATGATGAACTAATTGGGCATAGGCTTCAATTCCACCCATTTTCCAGCCTTACTTAAAACTTCAAGACCGCCAACCTCATCTCTTGCAGTATCATAATGATATTTCCATCACTATGAGCCTATTAGCCAAAACCAAGCCAAGCCAACTAAACTCAGTTAATATTAAAATTTAATTTTCAATTTTTTATGCTGACCTCTTTTTCTTTTTCACTTGTCGAGTGAAACTTGTTTATCTCCCGACTAGACAAGTCTATCAACTTTGGTCTCCACCCCACTTATTTACTTTGACTTACTTGTCGGTTCTACCGACTGATTTTACCTTGACCACTTATCACTTTACTCTTCGACCACTCAAGTCAGTTGGCCTCTTCGAATTCTCAAGTTGGTTGACCTCTTTGACCTCTCAAGTCGGCTGACCTCTTCGACGTCTCAAGTTGGCTCACTTTGGTCGAAATCTACATAGTATTTTTCTTAGTCTAAGAGACTGAAGAAATTACAAATGCTTTTCACCTGTGAATAAGATAGAGTAAAATAGACACATTAACAAATCCAAATAACTTATAAAACATATGCCCAAATATGTAGGAAGACTTGAGTAGCCCAATGTGCCGCCCTGGAACTTTCAAGTGGTGAGAAATTTATGGGTTCTTTGATCTTTCACTTAATAGTAATTGTAAAAGAAATTTACCCAAATCAATCTAGAAATATGTGCGGCCAAATAATCATGCATTCAACCATAAACTATTTCATATATTTAACTATGCAGAAATAACAAAGTATTACAAACTTGTCGGTCGAGACTTGTCGGTCGAGACTTGTCGGCTCAAACTTGTTGGTCTAGACTTGTCGGTCTAGACCTGTTGGTTCGCCGATTTATCCTTTTACAGAGCATCGACTCTTTGACTAAATCACATACACAGAAGCTTGAGCTTCAACTTCTCTTTCTCACCCTGAGTTCCCGTGTCTCTCTATTGTGTCTCTCTTGTGTCTGTAAACTGATTTACAAATTTCTTCTTCTATTTATAGGCAACCTAAAGATTGCTTGTACATGGGTTAACTGACTCACCATTAAAGACTGTAACAACTATCTACCTAACAACTTAGCTTCAGAAATAAATTTGACCTGTTTATATTGCTGAATCATGGACTCTTCCCTCTTGTCAAACTGACCGAGAAGATCTTGACTGGTACAGACCCTCACAGGGTCAGGTGAGAGTCACGTACGGATCTGTGAGTAATTACATTTTCCAACACTCCCCCTTAATTATGAAGAGATGGGGTTTTTAAAACAAAATTTACAAAATGTTTCAGAGCTTAGACATGCTCTGTTTATGACAGAGTTGACTATGGAGAACTTGTCATTCCAAGATAACTACGTAGATACTAGGATGTGTCCTTTTCCAATGGATTTGTAAATATGTCTGCAAGTTGGTCTTCAGACCTACAAAATTCCAAACAAATTTTCTTGTCGTTCACCAACTCTCTTATAAAATGAAACCTTGTGTCGATGTGCTTGGTTCGATTGTGAAACACATGATTCTTCGACAATGCTATGGCTAAATTGTTGTCACAGAAGATTGTTGTTGGTTCTTGATGGTTCTGTGACAAATCTTTTAATACTCTTCTCATCTAGACAGCTTGACATACATCACTTGTCGCTACAACATACTCTGCTTCAGCTGAGGACAAAGTTACTATGGGTTGTTTCATTGAAGCCCATGAAACAACAACTATACCAAAATGAAATGCGTACTCGGATGTGCTTTTCCTATCATCTATGCTGCCTCCATAATTGTCACTGTTAGTGTAACCAATGAGTTTAAAATTTTCTAAGGTTGAATACATAATACCAAGGTCTTTTGTGCCACTTACATACCTCATAATTCTTTTACCTGCTTGCCAATGAGAGTCCTTTGGTGACTTCATGAACCTTGAGATCAGACTTACTCCATACATAATATCTGGTCTTGTTATTGTCAAATACATAAGATTGCCAACAAACCTTTTGAACAGCATAGGATTGACAGTGGATCCTTCATCATCCTTGCTCAATTTTAAACGTGTTATTGCTGGTGTTGGGGCTGTCTTGGAATTAGACATGTTAAAGCTTTCTAAAACTTCACTTGCATACTTTGTGTGTGATATAAAAATACCACTTTGAGACTGCTGAACTTCAATGCCCAGGAAAAAAATCATAAGCCCCAGATCAGTCATTTCAAATTCACTTTCCATGACTGCTTTAAAGTCTGCTATGCCAAAATCACTAGTAAATATTAAATCATCTACATACAAGCAGACAATTAACATCTTACCTTTCTCATCGAATTTGGTGTACAAAGTCAGTTCACTTTCACTTCCGTGAAATCCATTTTAAGTAAGATAGGAATCAATCTAACTGTACCAAGCTCTAGGAGCTTGCTTCAAACCATATAATGCATTTTTCAGCCTGTACACTTTATGCTCTTGCCCTGGAGCTTCATACCCTTGTGGTTGTTCCACATATACTTCATCTTCTAGATAGCCATTTAAGAATGCCAACTTGACATCCATTTGATGAGCATGCCATTTGTTTTGTGCAGCAATGTCCAAAACTGTTCTAACTGTATCCATGCTTGCAATAGGTGCAAACCTTTCATTGAAGTCGATGGTAGTTTGCTGTGTGAACCCTCTTGCTACCACTCTTTCATTGTGCTTCTGCACATTCCCATCAGCATCTTGCTTTGTCTTGTAAATCCATTTGACACTGATTACATCTTTGTCTATTGCTACATCAACCAATTCCCATGTCCGGTTCTTCTCAATGCATTCTATTTCTTCATCCATGGCTTGTGCCCATACTTCTTCTTCAATAGCTTCTTCAAATGTTAGTGGATCATATATAGGGGAAAATAATGCAGAGAGAGAGAATGAATTAGGTGTATTAGCTTCATATATCTCCCGCAGACTTCCTGTCTTCATCGGTTCTGTCGATGTCGACCTTGACAAAATGCTTGATGGAGTTTGCTGTCCTCTTGGTGTACTTGTCAGTGTAGCTTCATGCTCTACTTGTGTTGATGGTCCTTGTGCTAAACCATGTTTTGGTTTCATGGGAGTTGACAGTGCTACGATCGGTTGACTTACATGTGGTATTTGAACCACTTCCTCCTCCATATCATCATTGTCGACATTCGATACAATCTTGACATTAATGTCGACGGTTCTATCCCATGATTCATTCTCGACAAACTGAACATCTCGACTAATTATCACTTTCCTTGCGACATGGTCATACAACTTGTATGCTTTTGTGTCTTCTGAATAACCGACAAAAATACATTTCTGTCCCTTCTTGTCTAGCTTCATTCTCAGCTCATCTGGAACATGAGCATATGCAACACAACCAAAAAACTTTTAAATATGAAACACTATGATTCATACCTGTCCATGCTTCTTGGGGAAATTTGTTCTTCACACTCTCTGTCGGACACTGGTTCATAATGTATATGGCAGTTGCTACTACTTCCCCCCAATATTCATTTGGCAAATGCTTCACTGCCAACATGTTGCGTTGGTTCTATTCTTTCTTTCAACAATATCGTTCTGCTGAGGTGTATATCGTGCAGTGAATTGTTTCTGTATGCCATGGGTCTTGCAAAAATTCAAAATTTCATTTGAAAAATATTCACCTCCTCTGTCAGTCTTTAACATCTTGATGCGATGTCCACTCTGGTTCTCCACGAGTGCCTTGAACTGCTGAAAATAACTAAATGCATCAGATTTATGTTTCAGGAAATATACCCATGTTTTTCTTGAGTAGTCATCAATAAAAGTTAGAAAATACTTGCACCCACCAATGGATGATGTCTGCATTGGACCACAAATTTGAGAGTGCACAATTTCAAGTGGTGTGCGTGCTCTATCGGACTTTCTGACTGGAAAAGTCTCTATCTGCTTCTTGCCAAAAATGCAGCGTTCACAAACCCTCTCTGGTATATCGATTAGTGGTAATCCTTTTACCATATTCTTTTTGTGCAGTAGCTTCGGCAAACCAAAATTCAGATGTCTAAATCTGAAATGCCACAACCAAGATTCATCCCGAACTTCTGTCTGAAATGCAGCTTGCAAATTAGCGCTACAATTTTCTTTCTTGTCGAGGAGCTCAACTATTTCTTCACTTTCTGCCTTGAATGCAGCTCCTGAGTTTGTCTTCCCTTTCATGTAGGGAACTATCCTCAATGGAAACAAGTGGTTTCTTGTCATTGGCACTTTTACTATCAGCTGGTCGCTTGGACGCTTGTTTTTGATCACACAGTGATCATCTTCCATGCGGATTCTATAGCCTTTTTGTAACAACTGTCCAATGCTTAACAAATTATGTTTCAGACATTCGACATGATAGACATCAAGAATATACTTACTCTCCCCCTGTTTGGTTAGAATATCAAAAGTTCCTTTTTCTAAAACAGTAACTTGGACATTGTTTCCAAGTGTAACATCAAAGTTTAACTAAATTATCTAGACTGGAAAACAAATTCAAATTACTAGTCATGTGGTTGTTGCATCCTGAATCTAAGTACCATATGTCATGTGGACTTTCTTGAACATAATTGCATTCAAGTGAAGATTTCGATGCCATTAACATTGCACTTGTCGAAGTGTTGGTGCTGGTCGACTGACTTGGGCTTTGCCGTCCTTGATCATATTGTTTCTTTCTGCATTCATATGCATAATGACCAAATTTCTTACAATAATGACATTTAATTTTTTATTATCAAACCTCTAGCCACTTGGCTGACTTGGATTCTGATTATCTCCTCTACCACCGACATTTGCAGGACTTCTGCCTTATCCTCCTCTTGAAAAACTTCTTCCTCTACCTCTGAAGTTGTTTCTCCCCTACCTCTACCACGGCTTATGAATGACTGTGCTACGAATGCACCTTCCAATGATGTCTGTGTTTTATTGAGTCTGTGTTCATGATTGATGAGTGAAGCTTGCAACTCATCAATGGTAAATGTCGTCATGTCTGTGTGTTCCTCTAAGGTCACAACCAAGTTTTCAAATCTTGGGGGAAGACTTCTAAATTTTTTTTCAACCACCATTTGGTCTTCTATGGCTTCTCCATGAGATTTCAGTTGGTTTATCAAACCAACAACTCTGGTGTAGAATGTGTCTACATTCTTTGAATCTTTCATGTACAAACACTCAAAATCTCTTCTGAGAATCTACAGCTCGGATGTCTTTACCTTATTCAAACCTAGATAGCCAGTCTCCAATGTATCCCATGCTTTCTTAGCATTATTTTTTGCTGCTATTCTTGGGAGTATGCTCTCATGCATATCTTGATGTATGTAGAACAGAGCTTTTCCATCTTTCTTCCCCTATTCTCTCAACACATCTTTCTCAACCTGTGTGAGATTGTTATATGCTGTCATGTTTGCTGGTTCTGCATAATCATGCTAGACTATCTCCCAGACATATTGACCTCTGAATAAATCCTTCATTGTTAAAGACCAATATTCATAATTCTTTCCTATAAAAATTAGAGTTTGCAATGAACCACAACTCGAAGCCATTTTTAATTTTTTAATTAACTTTCCTTAAAAAAATTAAATTTTCACCTTTTAAGACAAGATTTTCTTAACTAAATATAACTTGAGTTTACAACTCAGTTAATATTAAAATTTAATTTTCATTTTTTTACATCGACCTCTTTTTATTTTTCACTTATCAGGTGAAACTTGTCTATCTCCAGACTAGACAAGTCTATCAACTTTGGTCGGCCTTTCCACTCGAGTGATTTACTTCGACTTACTTGTCCGTTCTACCGACTGATTTTACATCGACCACTTATCATTTTACTCTTCGACCACTCAAGTCGGCTGACCTCTTCAACTTCTCAAGTAGGTTGACCTCTTTGACCTCTCAAGTTGGTTGACCTCTTCGTCGAAATCTACAGAGTATTTTTCTTAGCGTAAGAGACTTAAGAAATTACAAATGTTTTTCACGTTTGAGTAAGATAGAGTAAAATAGACACATTCACAAATACAAATAACTTATAAAACATATGCCCAAATATGTAGGAAGACTTGAGTCGACAAATGTGCTCGTAAAACCCTGGAACTTTCATGCGGTGAGAAATTTATGGGTTCTTTGATCTTTCACTTAACAGTAACTGTAAAAGACATTTACCCAAGTAAATCTGGAAATATGTGCGGCCAAATAATCATGCATTCAACCATAAAGTATTTCATATATTTAACTATGCGGAAATAACAAAGTATTACAAACTTGTCGGTTCACCCAGTAATCCTTTTACAGAGCTCCTTCTATAGTGCTTCGGCTCTTTGTCTAAATCACATACACAAAAGCTTGAGCTTCAACTTCTCTTTCTCACCCTGAGTGCCTCTGTCTCTCTATTGTGTGTCTTGTGTCTGTAAACTAATTTACAAATTGTTTCTTCTATTTATAGGCAACCTGAAGATTGCTTCTACATGAGTAAAGTGACTCACCATTAAAGACTGTAATAACTATCTACCTAACAACTTAGCTTCAGAAATAAATTCGACTCATTTACATTGGGACTCTTCCCTCTTGTCATAGACCGGCAAGATCTTGAGTGGTACAGAGTCGGCTGAGAATCAGGTATGGATCTCCGAGTAATTACATTTTCTCGATCAATCCAGAGGCTTCATCACTTGATACCTGGTATCCATTTATGCCCAATTGATATTTACAATCCTTGAAATGCGTAGCGTAGTAATTGGTTAGTCCCAAACTGGCTAGATTAATCTTGTGGACTCTGTGAGATAGCTCCTTCGCCCTCTCAAAATACTCTTAAAATACTCTTGCATGACTTGGCTGCCATGATTAAAACCTATAGAAATTGATGAGTGATTTCCAGATAGTTTTGCAGCAAGAACACTTAAATCCTATTAAAAAGACAAAATTAATCCCCTAATTTTAGAGTAAGAACCCTAATTAAAACATATAGAAATTGATCAGTGATTTCCAGATAGTTTTGCAGCAAGAACACTTAAATCGTATTAAAAAGACAAAAATAAACCCTTAATTTTAAAGTAGGAATCTAAAACCTTAAAATATAAAACCCTGAATCCAAGGCAAAGGTCCTACCAAAAATTTTGGTTTCCGTGAGGCCACATGAGATCCATGAACTCTTGTATGCCTTCAAATGCGGGCAGTATTCCAAGGCTCTCGAAAAAAGGAGCCGTAGGTCCGCCTTTGATGTAACTTCCGTAGGGAAGCGGGGATACATTTTTCTCCTTAATCTCTCTGGGGAGCTTAAACACGTCCCTACAGAAGATATCTGCTCTCCCCAGAATTTTGTCCGGGATTCCATGATTGACAAGCCGAAAACACCCCCAATTTTCAAAACATTTTCTGAAATCCGACAGTAGGAGGTTTTCCATAGAGTCTTGATCGAATCCCTTGCCCGCTAGTCCCTGCGATTGAATGTGAAAGACATCGAAAACAGGAATATCCATTTCGGTTCGATCAAGCTGATCAGTAGTTGCTGCAGTAACATCACATGAGTCGGGAGATTTTGGGGTTGCAGGAGCCATGAGTGTGGTTGTTGACAACAGGATTTCTGAGCATACAGCTGCATTTATTTCTGAGAGCCACCTGTATTTATTATGTATGGTATTGTTATCTATGAAATTTTGAAAATTCGTTTGAGCTCTATTTGTAACTCAATATTTCGCGAATCGCGATGACCACCTCAAACATTGATTTTGATGTAATGGAGATTCCACGTTATGGTTGTGTATTTATTATTTTTTAAAGGATAAGGTTGCTTTCCATGTATCCGGGTATATTTGGTATATCTTCATATGGTTATTTTTTAAAGGAGAAGGTTGATTTTCCATGTATCGTGTATATTTGGTATATCTTCATATGGTGAGGAGGAATTTTTTAATATATATTTTAAAAGAAGTTTCTTAAAACGAGGCAAAAAGAAATATTAAAGGAGAAAAACGAAGTTTTCTGAGCAAAGTTAAAAAGATGGAATTATGATTTCAGTTATTACTTCTCATTTCGAAATACAATGAAGTGGAATTATGATTTCCAATTTAGAAATACAACAAGTGATGCATGGCACAGAGTAGGGTAGGTTCCGATGACTCGCAAGAAAAAAAAATGACATATGCAATATATGCAAACTGTCCACCATTGTCCACCATTACTGTTGCTCATTGTCCAAAATATGGACGCCAATTAAGTGCATAGCGCAACCAAGTTGGTTACGAAAGAAAGCATATGGCTATTAATCAAAATATGATGTAGGTTGTTTTAACCACTTAGATTATTAAGCCGATGGGTGTATATATTTTAGAATTTTGGGGTGAAGTGACTATCTATGTTTTTTCATCCACCGATTATAATGAGACAAGACAAGTGTACAATTGAGTTGATTTTATGGGCATCGTCCAAGATTAAATGAAAATAGGACAAGTGTACTAGCTAGATTGATTCTATGGACCTTAATAAATAATCATTTCAAAAAAATAAAAAAATAACTTAATTAACATGTGATAAGTAGAGTTACTTTTAGTTGTAAAAATTAAAATTAATCTTCAACCATACATTATTAGATACAACTATTAGCTTAACTCCATACATTATTACATACAACTATTAGCTTAACTCCAATTATTCTACAACTATTAGCTTAACTTCAACTCTAATCATGGTTATATTGGATAACTAATAGCTTAACTACGAGTGTAGATCCAAATCTTAGGCTCTAACAAGCGTCGAGAGAGATCAAATCTCCGGAGGTGCAAACCTCTTCTTAGGTATTGCACTCAATGAACTATCAACTTTGATGTGTCCTATATATAGCCATTGATTTGATTCAAACGAAAAGAAACATCTTTTTATTTAAGGTCGACATATATTTTTATTATTAATATTTAATATTATTTATGGTCTACATATAATATTTATTATTTTGTTAGGAAAAAACATTACAACACTCCCCCATACATGGTTTTAAAATGATATGCAAGGCCCTCCTACAACCATGGGTTACTTTGGAGGCCTTGCACATGGTCTTAAAACCATTTGCAAGGCCCTCCTAAACCATGTACAATAAAACCATGAGTTATTTCGGAGGACTTGCACATGGTTTTAAAACCATGTGCAAGGCCCTCGTGAACCATGTACAATAAAACTATGGGTTTTTTAGAAGGCCTTGCACATGGTTTTAAAACAATGTGCAAGGCCAACAATTTTTTTGGGGATAATTCATTTTTTTATTTTTTATTATTTTTTCTAGGTAGGAACATTACAACATCTCCCCCATATTGTGTTTTTTTGGGACCCACATTTTTTTACAAATAATTAAATTTTTGTTTTTTTATTGTTTTTTTAGGTAGGAAGATTACAACATCTCTCCCATATTATGTTGTTTTTTGGTCGACATTTATGTTGACCTATAATTAAAATTTTTATTTTTTATTAATAAAATTAACGTTACATAACGTTATATAATGTTACAAGATCTCCCCATACTAGGCTGTATAGCGCCTCTAGACGCAATAAAATAACAAGCATAGATCCAAATCCTAGGCTCTATCAAGCACCCAGAGGGATCAAATCTCTCGTGGTACAAACCTCTTTCTAGGTATTGCACTCAATGAGCTATCAACTTTGGTGTTTCCTATCTATAGCCATTGATTTGATTCAAACCAAAAGACACATATTTTTATTTAACGTCTAGATATAATATTTTTATTATTAATATTTAAATTATTTACGATTAACATATAATATTTATTATAATTTTTTATTTTGTTAGGAACGAACATTACAACATCACCCCATACATGGTTTTAAAACCACATGCAAGGCCCTCCTAAAACCACGAGTTGTTTAGAAGGCATTGAACATGGTCTTAAAACCATTTTCAAGGCCCTCCTAAACCATGTACAATAAAACCATGGGTTGTTTAGGAGGCCTTGCAAATGGTTTTAAAACCATGTGCAACGAGAGCTAGGCTCTTGCACATTGATTTGATTCAAACCAAAAGACACATCTTTTTATTTAAGGTTCACATATAATATTTTTCTTATTAATATTTAATATTATTTATGGCGCACATATACTATTTTTTATTTTGTTAGGAATGTACATTACAAAATTTCTCCATACATGTTTTTAAAATCATATGCAATGCCCTCCTACAACCATGTGTTGTTTAGGAGGCCTTGCACATGGTCTTAATACCATTTGCAAGGCCCTCCTAAACCATGTACAATAAAACCATGGGCTGTTTAGGAGGCCTTGCACATAGTCTTAATACCATGGGTTGACCATGTACAAGGCCCTCCTATAACCATGGATTGTTTAGGAGGCCTTGCACATGGTCTTAAAACAATTTGTAAGGCCCTCCTAAACCATGTATGACTATGTGCAAGGATCTCCTAAACCATGTACAATAAAACCATGGGTTGTTTAGAAGGAAACCATGTGCAAGGCAAGCATTTTCTTGCGAATAATTCAAATTTTTTATTTTTTATTATTTTATTAGTTATGAACATTACAACATCTCCCCCATATTGTGTTTTTTTTCGAGCCACTTTTTTTACAAATAATTAAATTTTAACTTTTTTATTGTTTTGTTAGGTAGGAAGATTAGAGCATCTCCCCCATATTAGGTTGTTTTCTCATCGACATTTATTTTTGCATATAATTAAAATTTTATTTTTTACTAATAAAAATAACATTAAGTAATGTTATGTAACGTTACAAGATCTCTCCCATACTGGGCTGTAGAGCGCCTCTGAACGCAATTAGACACAACTATTAGCTTAACTCTAATGATTCTACAACTATTTGCTTAACTTCAAGTCTAATTGATTAAGGCTTAGTTTAAGTGCATTTGACATCTAGGAGTCTAGCTAATGTGCACTAGTGTAAAGTCGAACTCCTAATAAAATCATTCAATCTCTTAATAAACTCCTCCAAACTCCCAATAAACTCCTCCATGTGACACTTGAGCATCTAGCTAATATTCCCTTGGCATGACATATTTAGGTTTTCCATATACATATTAATTAGGTTTTTGAGTCATTTTAAAGGAGGTTAGGATCCAAAATTTAGTTGGAAACAAATGTTTTGGTGATGGAATGTCCTTTGAGTATGATGACACAATGATATTTCGATTTGAAGATCGTCTAATAATCTTTAATTTCTTTACAAGATCTTGTAGATTAATGAGAAGTTAGACCTTTATCACTTTTCTTTCATGATTTCTGGCTTCATAAGCCTTGAATGTGTCGTTTTATGAAGACTAATGATGATCGGTTCCAATGATGTTGATGTTGAGGTAGTTCCAACTTCTTCTTTGGAGAATTTGAATTTGTCGTAGTCCTTGCAAAAATATTTGCTACATCTCAAGAGTGATTGTTGCACAAACAAGAAGTGGTGAAGGAGACATTACCTTAACCATTTCTCCATCAATTTTGTTTTGCGACTTTTGTGATTCATTGAAAGCTTTCATGTAGTGTCAACTTGGAGAAATCACATACAACGTGATTGCATATCGAAGGATGCTAGAGTAATAATGAAACACATGAATCTGTTGTGCCTGTGTAAATTTATGTGTCATTCAACCAAGTTCCATGATAATGAGCTCAAAGTTTCAAATTTATCAATATGAAATTCAAAAACATAATCACGAAGCAAGCATGTCAACTACGTTGTAGTTATGGCAATAAGTTCAGTGCTTATGTATCTAAACTCTTTCATTATCCATTGCCAACATATACCATACCCCTCGATTTAATTTTATCCCACGCTTTCATAAGCTTGAGGCTAACCCTTTTTTTTTAAATTCATAAACCTTTGGAAATTAAATTAACGTGTTGTGCATGACATATGGCTTATTTGTAACTTGCTTCAGCTTTGAAGCTTGGCTTGAGGAGATGAGTAACGATTCATAAAGTTTGTAAGTTCAAAAAGGGTAGGGTGTGTGATATCATAGGAAAAAAATATGAAATTTTGTTATGTGAGATATAATCTGAAAAAAAGTATTATATATATATATATAAAAGTGAAAATTTGAATTTTTGAGCTGAGAGGTGCTCTACAACCCAATATGGGAGAGATCTTGTAACCTTACATAACGTTATTTTTATTAATAAACCAGCGTAGATCCAAATATTAGGCTCTATCAAGCACCGAGAGGGATCAAATCTCTTCGTAGGTATCCATTGATTTGATTCAAACCAAAAGACACATCTTTTTATTTAAGGTCCACATATAATATTTTATTATTAATATTTAATATTATTTATGGCCCACATATAATATTTATTATTATTTTTTATTTTGTTATGAATTAACATTACAGCATTTTCTCATACATGGTTTTAAAACCATATGCAAGGCCCTCCTACAACCATGGGTAACCATTTGCAAGGCCCTCCTAAACCATGTACAATAAAACTATGGGTTGTTTAGGAGGCCTTGCACATGGCTTTACAACCATGTGCAAGTCCCTCCTAAACCATGTACAATAAAACGATGGGTTGTTTAAAAGGCCTTGCACATGGTTTTAAAACCATGGTTTAAAACCATGTGCATAGTTTTAAAACCATGTGCACATGGTTTTAAAAACATGCACATGGTTTATGGTTTTAAAACCATGTGAAAGGCCAACATTTTTTATTATTTTATTTAAGTAAAAACATTACAACATCTCCCCCATATTATGTTTTTTTCCTCACCCATATTTTTTTACGGATAATTAAATTTTTACTTTTTTATTGTTTTGTTAGGTAGGAAGATTACAACATCACCCCCATATTAGGTTTTTTTCTGGCCGACATTTATTTTGGCCTATAATTAAAAAAATTGTTATTTTATTAATAAAAATAATGTTACGTTACAGGGCTGTAAAGCACATCTCGGCACAAAAATAAATTTTTAATTATATACCAAAATAAACATCGGCCATAAAACAACCTAATATGGGGGAGATGCTGTAATCTTCCTACCTAACAAAACAATAAAAAAGTAAAAGTTTAATTATCCGCTAAAAAGTGGCTTAAAAAAAACACAATATGGGGGAGATGTAATGTTCATACCTAACAAAATAATAAAAAATAAAAAAATTGAATTATCTGCAAAAAAATGTTGCCCTTGCACATGGTTTTAAAACCATGTACAAGGCCTTCTGAACAACCCATGGTTTTATTGTACATGGTTTAGGAGGTCCTTGCACATGGTAGTAAGGCCTCCTAAACAACCCATGGTTTTATTGTACATGGTTTAGGAGGGCCTTGCAGATTGTTTTAAGACCATGTGCAAGGCCTCGTAAATAACGCATGGTTGTAGGAGGGCCTTGCACATGGTCTTAAGACCATGTGAAAGGCCTCCTAAAAAACCCATGGTTGTAGGAGGGCCTTGCATATGGTTTTAAAAACATGTATGGGGAAATTTTGTAATGTTCGTTCCTAACAAAATAAAAATTAAATATTATATGTCCACCATAAATAATATTATATGTCCACCATAAATAATATTAAATATTAATAATAAAAATATTATGTGTGGACCTTAAATAAAAAGATGCGTCTTTTGGTTTGAATCAAATCAAGTGTAAGGCCCTAGCTCTCCTTGCACATGGTTTTAAAACCATTTTAAGTGCCTCCTAAACAACCCATGGTTTTATTGTACATGGTTTAGGAGGGCCTTGAAAATGGTTTTAAGACAATGTGAAAGGCCTTCTAAATGACTCATGGTTTTAGGAGGGCCTTGCATGTGGTTTTAAAACCATGTATGGGGAGATGTTGTAATGTTCATTCCTAACAAAATAAAAAATAATAATTTTATATTATATGTTGATCATAAATAATTTAAATATTAATAATAAAAATATTATATGTGGACCTTACATAAAAATATGTGTCTTTTGGTTTGAATCAAAGCAATGGCTATATATAGGACACACCAAAGTTGATAGCTCATTGAGTGTAATACCTAAAAAGAGGTTTGCACTTCCAGATATTTGATCCCTCTCGGTGCTTGATAGAGCCTAGGATTTGGATTTACGCTTGTTATTTTATTGAACCGAGAGGCGCTCTACAGCCCAGTATGGAGAGATCTTGTAACATTACATAACGTTATGTAACATGAGAATTAACATATGTATGAGAATTACTCTTGTCCTGATAGCTTAAAGGAGTTGATGGTTTCCTTCCTCGATCCTGAAAATTATTCGCAAGAGTTTCAACGCTAGTTTCCACCTCAATTTTTACATCGTCCAGACTTAGGGTTTCCACCTCAAATCATCTTGAGAACCAGAGTCCTCGGCTTCAACCTCAGCTTCTTCATTGTTTACCCACCTACATTGAACCCTAGGCCTCTGTTTGGGCCATTCCTCATTGACCCCAAACCCGTTTCTCACAAGGAAAGAATCCCAGGTCTGACATAATTCTTTCAACCGACTGGACACAAGAATCTTAATTAACCCATGGTGAAATAAAATCCTACTTTTGTCGCCAACATTAGACTGATAAGTGGTCGCCATTTTATGCAAACTGTTTAAAAAGAAAAAAGGCATATTGACATGGTAACCCTTAAATATCAACAATAGTCGCAGGTGATAAAATTGCATCTAAGATAGCCTACCCTCACAAGTTACATACCTAATGAATAGCTTCATAATATCCCTCCACTTTTTCATGAATCACTCGGATGGGAATCCAGATTTGAACTTAGTTTGCCGATGAGAAGGGGTAAGAAACCCTTTCCACTGGTCATTCTTGATATGTTTTCCTTTATACCACTTCTCACCAGTCTGTGGCAAGCAAATAGCTTAAGAAATGAACCTCTCAGACAACTTAATCTCTACGTCCCCTACCTATGCACGAACCCCATCAAAATACTCTGCGAATGCCTTAAAAATTGCTATATTAAAACTAGAAAATTTCTGAAGGAATTCCAACCATCCATATCTTGACACAATCTCTTGACATTCTGCAGCAGCATACAGGTATTTGTCACCAATAAGTTCGAATCTAGATAATGGAGCCATGGCAACGGATACACAAAACTCTAGGGTTTTTGAAACATAGATTACAAGATGAAATCATTTCATCAATAGCATAGGCATTACGAGCAATACTCCAAAATACCCTATTTCATTAAAAACTTGAAAACCTTCCTGTAAGTCTATCATATCGTGGGTTGGCAAAGATAATAGGTTTCGAAGATAACTTACCAAATCATAATGAGCCGTAGGATAGTCACACAGGCGAGTTATCGCAAGTGATGTTTGGATGATTCTGAATTGACAAATATCAACCATCAAATGGCACGACTACCAAAACCTTAATTCCACCATTACTCTATCATTCATTATGATTTCATAACATGGTAGTAATGGAGGTTGATTTACCATTTTTTAACACGACTCAATACATTCCAAAACCTTAATTCTTCATTCAACAAATTCAATCAAAAAAATATAATCGTCTTAGCATAAAATTAATATCTCAGGGTAAAGGTAAAAAAAGATCAGAAAATAATTTGATGATATGACCAAACCAATGTCAAAAACTGAAGAAGTAACTCTAGACCTTCTTCACAAACTCTAATATCAACCTATTTCAAAAATATGAATTTGAAATAAGTGATGAACATGAAGTATAGTAGGGTTTATGAGGATTCATACTAAATTCACCTTAAAACTTTGGACAACTAAGACAGGATAAAAGATTCAGAATTGATGAAGCTTTACCAAATTTTCCACCTGAATTTAGAAAATACAATTATCACATCATGTAGTACATAGTTTTGATTGATAACAAAATACATTGATTTGATTTTAATCACACGAATGATGAGTGAAAAAAATAGGAGCTACTAATCTTCTGTAATTATGATCCTTCTGATGATTGACAGAAATGAAGAGTTAAGACCACAAGAGTTGAATTTTTACTGCTACTAATGTTCAATCAGTCGAAATGGATTAGTCAAGTAAGTTCCTGTCAGGAGTGCCTTAAGAATCAAATATTCTTAGGGCACTCCAAAGATATTAATGATGAGTTTTCCTATAGAGACGAAAAAAAATCGATATTGCTTGAACATTACCAAAGCTTCAAATTATTTGTGTTAAAAAATTCTCTGAAGGGTGTTGCCTGCCAATAGGAGGGTGGCATGAAACATTACCTTGGATAAATTCGTGACTATGGGAGTGGGTTTATGGAAATGATAATGGGTTCCAACCTGGTGCATTTAATGCTTGCGGGAAAACGTGACAGCCTTCCCATTAGGCTTGGCTCACGATGGATGTATAATGCATTTGACATTTGGGGTTGCATTGTTTGGCTCTACATAGAGGAATGGACATGGAGGTGACCCACATCTTGTGAAGGTAAGACCACTCGAACTCATAAGGCTGTACATTAGTTTGGTTTTCAGCTTGGAAGGGATGGCATACTTCTCATCCCTATTTAGTTGTTGGCTTGCAGGTGCCAACAGGGATGGAGGGAAGCGTGGCTACAACACAGTAGGATCATAGCGTTGCTTTCATGGCCATGGTAAGCCTGCTCATCAATATTGTGATTTTCCTCCTTCGATCCTGTGGCAGGGCTTCATTTCGCATGGTTTTTTGGTTGGGGTTTATTACTGTAGTGAAATCGATTTCGCCTTCGTCTTGAATACAAACTTGGTTTAGTTTAATGGAGGCATTATGCCATGTATTGATTCTTATGCCATTAGGATCTGTGTATTGTTTATTTTGGTTATGTAACTCATTAGTTTTGTTTTCTAGATTTCAAAATCCATGGGCTGCACCATTGCAAGAAATGGCGCCATAGCCCATTGGCACCCCGTGTAAAACCTTTCCCTCGCCCTTCAATTGCGTCTTCATACAAAAATTCGGGAAACTCTGTGTAAATAGATGTATGGTTTGATAATACGTAATGGTTATGGTGTCTATGATTTTACACCTGTGTTTTAATTTAATACTCTATTTAAACTGAGTTGGGGTTTTAATAGATAGAGGCATACAATTTACCAGTTGCTCTGTGAGTGAATTCCATCTATTAGCTTGGTTTATGTACTAAATCGACAGTGTGGGTAAAGGCCATGCCATCAATTGCATGAGCCTTCCCACAGTGCTACGATAGCTTTGTGATTTAAATTATATATGACATCTGGTTATTAGGTGAACATTGGATGGTGTTTTAAATCATGGTTTGGCTGACGCCGTGACTTATGTGAGCAATGTGTATTAAATCATTGTTTGGGTTTTGTGGAGGCCGGGGTATCCAGACCCTCAATGGAACTCGTTGTTTTTAATATAACTTGGACTCTGTATTAATTTGTTTAACGGTCGAGATCATGCTGTAGCTGGAGTCCCATGACCTCTCTGCTAGCATAGGCATTTTAATTAACTCTGTAAATATGTTTAAAGGTTTTAATATTAAACCACACCCCACATACAAATTCATAAAGCGTGGCCTGTGTGAGAACAATTATGGGGTTTGATTGTTGTAGGTATAAATAATAGGTATGGGTTTTTTTATTTATGACATTGCCTTGGGTCTTGACATCCATGGGAATCGATGTCGCGACCTCTGTTGGCAACGATGTAATGTAATGTAATGAAATGTATTTTGATTATGTTACTATTCTTATTGTGGATTTTAATTTTGTTTAAACAATGGAGTTGTAACCTATGAGGATCAATACCATGGCCTCTGTTTATTAATTAGAACCTCTGTATGTTAATACAGAGTTATAAGAAATGTTACTTGAAGAATTTTTTAGATGGATTTATGTTGTGATAATGAATTATGTAGCTTGGTTTATGGTTAAGTAAACAAATGGATACTATATGGTTTTTTTTAAGATATAATGCATGTACTTATGGTATTTTTAATGTATATTGTTTATATGCTTACAGACCTTGAAAGGTCTTAGATGGATTATTTAATTTTGGAAATGAATGCATAGATAGATTTTTAAAGAGATTTATACCTGATAGTTTATATATATATATATAGTTATTTATAAAAGAATAATTCTAGTTGTAAGTGATACCCTGGAGTATCTATATAGTATATATACGTATTTAAACTTACTCATATGGTTAATATTACTATAATCTAAAACACATGTCTCTACTGACAAATGTAATATGTCAGTAGAGATATAAGTAATAAGTGTACATTTAAAAGTAGTAGATCTATATTTACCTAGTCTACAGTATTAATTTCTGAATATGAAATAAATGCAGAATACAAATTGTAAATATGGGAACTTAGATATATATAGCCTATGATAATATTTCCAATCATATGAATAATTGAAGAGAAATAAAGACCCTAGAAAAACCTAGGCAGCACATTAATTACCTAGGGTTAGTAAAATATATAGAAGCTTTTACATAAAGCATCCTACATTTACCCTAGAAATGAACTTTGACATACTAAGAATTCCCACCTATAAATTATCTTCCTGAAGCTCCTTTAATGGTTGAACCTGCACACTTTTGATGACCAAATCACTTGGGAACTACAACGTTCCTCCCAACCATGATACAGAACCATTCCTGGTTCTAATCTAGATCCCCCTGAGATGGACTCCAACATAAAAGTAGATTAGAGCTCCTAAGGTAGGGTTTCCTATCTGGTATTCATATTCTGAATCAGTCCTCTTTTTCTTTGCAAGAGAAAATTCTCCAAGAAAACAATTGAGAGAAAAAACAAGCAGAATAATAATTCTCCAAGAGAAAAATCAGAACCCCCAATCCTTTGCTTGGCTTGAGTATTTATAAATAGAATTTTCAGTCAAAGGGGCAGTTAAATCAAGAAATCCTTGATTTCTTGATTTAACCCTTTTTAATTTACTCGGATAATTTTCAATTCTTAACCTAGCAACTTTTAACTAGTTCCTAGTTAGTCTTTCATAGTTATTTCACTATTTATTAAATAATAAATAATAATTGGTGGAGCTTATTTTCTTTCTTTATTTAATTATATAATTAATCATAATTAATTCTTTATACATACTATGTATAAAATGCATACTATTAAAATACTTGTTAACACTTGTCTTCGGGCATCATGTGTCATGATCCCTTAGACGTAACAACACTTCTTTTATAAAGGTCAAGTAGAAATATGGCTTAGGTCTACTAGGCTAGGGAACTCTAAACATACTCGCATGTTGGATTTACCTCGTCTAATATGGTATCTCTTCAGTACTTTGATGAGAATACAGAAATTTGAAATTTCATTTAATAAGTATGATGACGATCAATATTTTTCTCGAGTCATTTTCACTCGGAACTCATTAAATTCTTTTTAGTAACCCCTAGCGCTTACAAGAGCTCATACTCAATGCCTATTGGAGGGAGTTACAAACATAGTGAAATTCCAGAGCTCTCAATGAACACTAAATGCTATGATGTACTTATACGATACACCTAGGGATACAATGGCCAAAGTTCCGATGCTCCAGAGATTATTCTCAGCATCAACATGGAATGCTTCAGAGCTTAATCCCAACATTTCCAATTATATTTTCACGTGTTCCAGAGCTTTATGCTCAACAAAAATGTATGTACTCATGTGCTCTAGAGCCTCTCACTCAACACAAAACATCTTGTTGATAACGTGCTTAAGGGTCCATTCCCAACATAAACATTTCATCAATCATGTGCTTTAGGGTCCACACCCAACACAAACATATATATACATATATATCATCAACAATTGGCTTATGTCCAATATACAAAACAAATCATCATGTTTATATGTAGTGGGGTCCTTGACCCAATATAAAATAAAACATCATTATAATTACCATGATCAATAGGCCTATGTTATAAATGGTGGGTCCAAAATTTGGGACATTACACATATGCAATGGAAAAACACCAACTAAATCTTGGTGGCCTATTGGAAACTAGTTGGTCCAGCAATGATCGATTGGCTTCATTCCTCATGATCAAAAGACCCACCACCTTTGACAAAGGTGAATAAGTATCCACATAAGAAGAATCCATACCCATAACCCTTTGATTATCTTTGTTATTATAACAATATTGTTGCAAACCCATTAACTTTTACTTTAATTTTTCAACCTAAAAAGGCATGCTAAATTAATGATTGCAATCATAACCTATGAATTGAACTATCTAAAGAAAGCAATAGATCATAAAGATGATCAACTTAAATTTTGTTTCTTACCTATGCAGTTAATAGGATAAAAGGTATATACTACTACGTCTCAAACATCAAGAAGGAATCAGATAGATTAAACTTTTTCTTTGCAAATTTACTTTAGTACGAAAAAAAAGGTTCCCTTCCTTTCTTCATTCTTGTCGCGAGGGAAATATTTTCTTCTTTGGTGCACATTGAATTTCTTTGGATTCACCCCTCGTCTTGGAAGTAGTCATTCTACAACTTATCAAAGTTAGGTTTCTCCTCTCGACTATTTACTACAACCAAGAATGTTTCCCATGAGGATGGGATACCATCAATAGCGGTTTGGAGACGATCATCTTCATATGTCACTATTATAATACTAGCAAGCTAATCTCTTATGTGAGAGATATTGGTGAATAATGATGCCATAGTATCGTCCTTCTCCATATTAGGGTTCTATATCTTTTCATTCAGTACCTTCTTTTGGCTCAGGGTCGTCTTCTCATATAGGTTTGTAAGTGTCTCAAAACACTCCTTGGAATTCTTCAACATAGTGATCATAGACATCAAATTGTCCTTAACTAAATTGTATATGATCCTTATGGACTTATGTTGGTTCTTCATGAACTTGAATAATCCTGTATTGGTTATAGGATCCTCCACCATTGTTGAAATGTATCCATCTAGGTCATGTTCCTCAATCCTTGTTCAATATTATTTCCTTCCAAGGGTTGAAATTGAAAGTACCCCCAATATGGTCCTCCTATCGTATAAATATTGATGCCATGACTCTCAAAACTTTTAATCAACTCCTTAGGATATATGTAGGATTTAGTTTTCTACATAGATATAAGATTCTTCGCGCCCTATGCCCTAATACCATGTTGATTCTTGAGCTACAATATGAAGATTTTTGAACTTTAAAATGTTGTGTGAAAATAATGAACACTTGAATAAATAAAACATTCCATCACATAAATCATTCAACCACAACACAAGATGTACCCTAGGGAAAACCCTCAAGATAATGAGGATGAGAAACCACAAGACACTTTAGAATATAATTATGATAGATTGCAAATAATGTCTTTTACATAATAGCAGATTGCTTTTGGCACCCCAACTGCTAGATAAGAGAGCATACTAAGGAATAAAGAATAAAGATTAGCTGCCACAACTTGCCATGTTCCCAACACATTAATAACAATAAAGAAAATTTGTCATGCAATATTTATCTAACGATTGCATGGAAATAGTGCACCACATGCAGAGAATGTTGAATTTCCTTCTTGAGAAATATAGTTGTGCTTTAGTTTCTTCAATCCTACAAACATGATGCGCAATACCATACAATTGTGGCATTAAATCATGATTTATTTACTCCATAATGAACTTGCCTTCTAGTTGAATGTATAATTACTTAGTTAACTTGCTAAGTTAAGTGTCATCATGCAATAGCTCAAATTTCATCATGCAAAAACCTATTTAACTAAAGTGTCATCTTTTGTTAACTAAAGTGGCGTCTATTAGTTTAACTAAAGTGTTTATCAATGCAAAGCATTTAGTTAACTAATCCTTCTTTCTTAACACTTAGTTAACTGTTATTAGCTGAAATCATGTTGATTTATTTAATTGTAGTGATCACTATGATTTCTCTCGATTGCATACATTTATAACCGATGCATTAACTGAAGCATTCATTGAGGCATACATTGTTATTTAATTTAATATTTATAACTAAATCTTTATAAATGAACCTTAGTAATTCGAGTCCATCTTAGTCAACTTAAGTCATCTCATGTGCAATTCAAATTCTCTTATTCTCTATGCTTTATCTCTTCATCTCTTATATTTACTACATGGTCAATATGGGTTTGTAAAATTTTGATTGCACAACATCACAACAAAAGTTCTAAGTCACGTGCATATCCAATCCTAGATCTAGATTCAATAGAGGATGCTTCGCTTAGATTTTACCAAGGAGAAAGACGGGAAAATAGAAGAAATATGAATCAAATATTAAGTAGAACACAAGATTCAAACACTCAAGTGGATTCATCTTCCATTGTGCTTACTGAGAAAAAAGCGAGTACAATATATAGGAATTATTACATCCAATACCTTTGAAAATGTAACACACCGAATAAATGTAAATTAGTGTTCTTTGAATATTTTATTTTATTTTTAGATTTTTCATAAGAAATTCAAAATGGATGTAATGAATTACTTTTATTTAATGATTAGAAATATTGAGAGGAAAAAAAACTAATGTAGCCATTGAAAGAGTGTTTGTTGACCCACAAGGGGGAAAGACAAGCGGTGAAAGCTTATGAGTGAGAACTCAAGTGATGTAGGAGACATATTCCACAAAATCAGGTCAATACTTCTTGTGGAGTGTTGAAGAAAGGGAGGCTCATAAATGACCAAGTCCTAGGAAAAATACCATATAATAGTATGTCCATCAAGCAAGCAAGAAGCTATCAATGGACGACGAATTGATTTGTTGATGCAAGAGATGGTGCATTGGTCAGATTTTGTCCTTGTGGTTTAGAAAAAATGCTTAGGGATTCTCGATCAAGTCAGACTTGGCTACTCTAGGAGTTGGTTGGGAGGAACGACAACTTTAGTTTGTTTTCTCAACAGTGGTGTCAAGTTCCCTATTCTATTCTTACATGTTTAATTATTGATAAATTTTAGACTGTGTATAGACATGAATTGTAATTATATTTTTATATAAAATATATTGTGTATCTATTCCTAACCTTTCTCTATTTCATATTAACATTTAATATAAACTATTCTTTATTAGCAGAGGAATTGTAGATTATTATCTTAGTATATTTCGATGAATCTCTATTTGGGCTTCCATACCCAAATTAGAGTTCCGATTTAGAGTGGATGTAATGTTATCCTAACTAGGAAATCTAAATGAGGATATTATAAATCTACTTAAATATTTTAAATTATGTTGCATGTGTTGTATTAAATTATTTTTATATGTATTTTCCAAACTAATCATATTCCCTAGAAGTCGATGTTTTCTTACAAAGCTCATCTCTGTGTTTTTTAAACTCTATTAAATTTATAACTTGTTTCCAATTAAAAACTATGTTTCCAGAATACCTATGATCACGGCTAGATGCCATTAATATAAGCTAATAATGATTGTATAGATGGAACTGTTAATTAAACCCCGAATCAAATAAACCTAGGAAGAAATCAAGAAGTATAAATAGTAAATAAAAGATTTCAAACTGTCACTTAAACTATCCCAAGTATGCATAGTAGAGCCGAAAGGCTTACTATCAAATACACATTTAATTCACGAATCCCTAGGTTAAGAAGTTAAGTCAATATTAAACAAATACATGGTTAATGTTGATTGGGTAATGATACCCATTATAAACTAAATCCAGTTTAGATCAACACATATCAACTCACAGATCGATAACATAAATAGACATAATAATATCTGAATACCAAGTTAAACAGCAAATAGATCTATTAAATTACAAAGGAAAATAATATTAGTTATTAATGTAAAACACATAGTCCCAAATCAAGAGTATCTCATCCCATGATATAGGGCTCTATTCAATAGAATTTTAAAACAATTGAATCACAAAAAGATATTAACATTCGTTTCTAAATCAATAAGTACAAACTGATCAACGACGTGTGGTTGTAAGCCCATTAAAATGGAATCCACTATTGTAAGATTCATGCGACATGTAAATCCAAATTGATGGCATGAAAATGCAAATAAAAGAGAGGTTCAGAGTCATGGTGATTTCAAAAGGGTTTTTCATGAAATTTTTTAAGTCAAACTGCAACTCGCAATCTGTAATTGCGGAAGGGTAATTGCAACAGGGTTTTTTTCAAAAAAGGTTTTATGTCAACCCGCAACCCATAATCCGCAATTGTGGAAGGGTAATTGCGAAAGGTTATTTGAAGAAGGATTACGTGTTGATTGATCATTACAGAAAGATAAATATCAGAAGGATCTTTGCAGATGGAACAATGCGAAAGGCTAGTTGCGGAGTGATGCTTACAGAAGGCTTAATTGTGGAATGATATTTGTAGGGAGGTCAATAAAATTAGAATTTTAGGACAAAATAGATAATTGATTTATAAACTATCTTTCTAGAGTTGAGTTCAAAGATTAAAGAACAAGATTTTTTATTATAAAACATCACATGAAGGTTGAAGAACAGTTGAGGACACTGTCCCTTAGAAAACAGATGTATCTATCATCATAGAGGGACTTTATATATATATATATATATATATATATATATATATATATATGTCAAAAAAAAAATATGTTGTAATGTCCCTAAAATCGATAAATAAATAATAAAAAAATTGTACGCTAATAAAACTGCTGAGATCTTAAGGGCATCTTCTTTTTACCGTGGAATAAAAAATTGGATAAGAACTAAGCCTAAGTTTTGTTGTTGTTTTTGTTTTTGTGTGTTTCCTATATGAGGATGATGTTTATACATCACTATTCTATATTTTGATGCGTTTGTATTTTATGTACATGTTTATCTAGTTTATTGTTGATGTTGATCTTATTTTGTTCATGTTTTTCTTTCATGTTACGTTATTTAGTTATTTATTGTTTATAACAAAGAGGATGACTTACCTCTCTATGTCAAGGTGTGGAGTGGTGAGATTTTTTCCCTATTGAATCACTCGAAAAGGTAAAGTTCCTATGATACACGGGCTTACCTATTTCTTTGTGAACTAACACATGGTGTACCTATCTTACTGCAAGTGGCATCGCCTATAAACCTAGGCTCCTAAACGTGACGAAAATAATCCTAGCATATACAACTATCTAATCCTAAGCACTAAAGGTTTTGTCAAAGAAATATGAAACCATATGCTCACATCCTTGAGCTCACTACTATAGGAAGAAATAGGGTTTAATCCTTAATGTAAAAATACATGTTTTCAAATTATGGTTTATCTTTTAACTATAGTATTGAGGGTTTATGATTTAAATTGAACGAGGATTTAAAATTTATGTGGATTTTGAATACTATAGAGAGTGGGTTTAAATATTTGAATAATGAAATGTAGGGATAAAACTATATGCAATGGGGTTTTGATTTGAGATTTAGTGGAGGCCAGGCTGGCACATTCAATGAGCCATGTGATGGGAAGGCTCAAGCGTTAACCCTGACACTAGGTTTTTTCACTTTTCATTCATTTGGTATTTTGTTTGATGTTGAGGGAGGTTCATGCTTCAGTGTTGGAGTCGTGCATACCCTGATTGGGCTTATAGTGTTGGTCACGAAATGCTTACAGGTATGCCATCATTCCTATATGGTTCAACTCTTTCAGTTTCATTTGGTTTTATTGTTTCAATGTATACTTCTCATGTCTATCTGGTTTCATTTTGTAGGTTTAGGGTAGCGTGGGTGCTCTACTTGATGGGAAGAGACTTGGTCGACTATGCAACCATCCAGGTAAGCCCATGTATAAAATAGGCCTTTAACCAATCCTTGGTATTTATGCTACTGCAGGGTTTCTATCTTGCTTAGATTGTAAAATAGCCACCCGGTTGGGTTTCGATCATGGGTATGGAGAAATGATGATAGTAAGGTTTTTGATTTAATAGCCTGTAGCTTTGGGTTTGGGGATTTTCAACCCATTCGGGCATTTGGTTCTGAGATGTGACTATGTAAATGACTTGTATGGCCCTATAATGGATTTTGGGTTAAATATATTCGACTCTATGTTTCTTGGTTTACTACTAGCCCTGTGATTTTTTTTGGATGCATTTATAAATTCTATCAGTGCCATTACTCTGCAATGACACTACGATACCATTATTTGGATATTGTTGTTTGACTATGGATTTATCGTGGTGTTTTAAACCTTGATGCTATTTATTTAATTGATTTGTGGTTTATAATGGAGGTTTCTCTGTTAATGGATTCATTTGGTTTTAATGTAGATAATTTAACTATGTTAGTTAATGACAAGGCAAGCCCTTGATTCATATGGAATTTGGTTAGCATGGAAGAATTCACTGTCTTTGTATTTGTTTTTAGGATGGAGGAGTTCTGTAGGTTGCTGAGGAAATCCTAGCTCTGTCTGTAGAAATGGATATCATGCTTTGGTTTTATTTTAAAGACGGACGTAATGGCTAGAACTAAGCCTTGCTCATATCATGTAGCCTATGTGTTAGGTGTATATTTTAGTTCTTTAATTGTACAGGCTTATGTATTTCTTTTACTGGAATCGATACTGGGTTGTATTGTTATGTGGTATTTGATTCGATCTTGGGTCAATTGTTTGTTGGGGTTTAATGTTTAATTGAGTTGTAGATATTGATTTGGCACTGTTTAATATTATTATTCGTGTTTAGGAGAGATAAGCCAGATCTTATGTGGATCGACCTAGGTTGTGATGGTTAATTGATTGTGATATTTGTTTATCCTTTTGTTAATGATATGTATAAGTTTTGATAGATGAGATATGGTGTTTATGTTATTCATTTATTTAATAAATGTTCAACGCTCTTTTAGCTAGAGCATATGAGATTTGATTTGGTTAACCTATCATTTGATAATCACTTTATAGATCTATTTCTAGTGTAATCTAATGCTATGTTTGTTAATTTAATTGTTTACTGTTTTCATGTAGATAGGATATATGTATTCTATGTTTGATTTTGTTGGAAAATGTAATATGTTGGTACTGCATTTAGCTTATGGGTTTTGAGTTTATTTTTAAGGGATTCAATCCCTGGTTTGATTGTTTATGGATATGTAACTAATTTGTTTTTAATTTTTTAATTGTTTGAGCAAAGTGTATTTAAGTTTTTCTTTAGTTAGCTACTTCTAGTTAATATCTAGTTTACTTCTAAATAAGGTCATATACCTGTACAAGATCTTGGTAAATGTATACCTAAGAGTTTAGTTTCAGTAAAATGCTGACAGAGATCTAGTTATTAGTTTTATCTAGAAACTAGGGCTTAGATCTAGACTAAAACTTTGACATCAACTTCTAAAATATGGTTAAATATAATTCTAAGAGAAATTTCACTCTAAAACCTATCTAAGAATTTAAATGTAGAGTTTTAATTTAAACAAATGAAAAAACTTGAAGCATATAATCAACTGGAAGGTCAAATTACAGATCTTTAATCCAGAGCATAATAACTCTAAGTATAACTTGTAAACATAATTAATATAACTCGCACATGTAGAATCATCGTACCTGTAACTATTCATCTTGTTAATGGCTATGAACCCTGCACACTTAAACACATAGAATTAATAAAACCCTATCTACTTCTGACCCTAGATTTCATAACCGGATAACTATGGAACTACCATGTTCCTCCCAGCCACGACTTGGAACCGTTTTTGGTTCTAATTCGAATCCCTTGAGCTGACTCCAACATCCAAGAGATCTAGAACTCCTAAAGGTGAAGATTCTCTTATTTGGAATATCAAGCTCTATATAAGAATGCTTTATTTTGGAAATGCTCTCCAAAACTATTAGGAATAATTATCATATCCCCAATCCTTCTCTTGGGTTGGGTCTTTATAGAAAATATTTTAGGAAAGGGAAGTTGTTCTGAGTTACATCAAGAATTCATTACTTTCTTGAAAATAATGTTTAATTGATTTATATGGATTTAATAGTTAATTTGTTTAGCTTAGGAACATTTTATAAGTTCATAATTNTAATTATCATTTTATTCATAATATATATAAACTTTACATATTATATTTAATATTTATCTATGCATCATATAACATAATCTTTATTTATTTGATGTTTCCCTTAGCTTATAATATTTATTTTATCAAGGCCTCAGGTAGGGTTGGTCAACTAAGTTAGGCAGCTCTAGATCCTTCTTTCATGTTGGATTACCTCGTGTATCGTGGTAGTTCTTCTAGTACATGATGAGAAGTAGATTTGAAATTTCATTTAATCAACTAAAAATAAGTAAGATAATGGTCGGTGCTATTCAGAGTCATTTTCACTCAACACTCTTAATTTGAGTAACTCCTAGTGCTATTTAGATCCCAATCTCAACACTAATAATTAGCAGTTACACTTGGTGCAATTCCAGAGCCTCTCACTCAACACTAATGCTTCCATTGCCTCTCTCGTGGTGGATTCATTTTCGCAAGTCACCTCATTAACTCCAAAGTGATTCCATTTCACTTTCAGCTGGACTATTGTTCACTTATCTCTATTTATCTTTTGTCCAAAATATGAATGAGTGCATGTACAAACTCCCCTTCAAGTTCCACCTGTAGCAAATACCAATCAATAATATGTTTAGTATCATAATATATTTCTTCAATAGGGATGCGTGAAAAAAATTATGAACCTTTATATGAGTAGGTAAAGCTAATTCATATGCCATTGGCCCTCTCTTGGCCAGTATCTCAAGGGGTCCGCAAAATCTTGATGCCAACTTTCTGCATCTCCCCAAGCTCAATGACATTATATTTTCTTTTACTTTTAAGTAAACATGTTCGTCGATATGGTAATCTTTATCTTTTCTTTTCTTATCCGCATAAATTTTATGGGGGTCTTGCGCTTCCTTAAGATTATGTTGTACTTTGGTGACTAATTGTTTTAGGTCCTTTAGTAAGTCTAGCCCTAATATGAGCTGGTCCACCAGGATATCCCAAGTAACCAACTTTTTACACTTCCGTCCATAGAGTACCTCGAAGGGACTCATCTTAGAGGAGGTCTGGTATCCGTTTTTATATGCAAACTCTGCAAGGTGTAGATAATCATCCCACTTGGTGGGATTGTTCAAAACATAAATGCTAAGAATTTCTTCCAAAATATGGTTTGCCCATCCTGTCTGCTTGTTTGTGTACAGGTGGTAGGAAGTGCTAAACTTTAACTACATCTCTAAACCGAAGAATAATGATCTCCATAATTTATTTGTAAGCTTCATGTATTGATCCATGATGATTTCCTTGGGTATCCCATGCAATATGAATATCTCTTTTAAGAATATGTTGGCAATGTGAACTACCTTGTAAATTGACTGTTACACCCAAATCGTGTCACCACCATGTGAAAAGACCTTTGAATTATATATTTTCGCTTAATCCCAACACTTGGAGTGGAAACCCATGTTGTTTGTCAATATTACATGAAAATACTCAGCACTGTGCTTTCCCTGTTAACCATGAGTGGCAACTTTCTTGCACCACCTATATCATGTTTTCCATAAGTGGTGCCACCACCTGTGGCATTTTAGCCATAGGCGTTTCTAACCTAAACCGCTCTGTCATAAGAGGAGAAAAGAAGTACCCTAGGTAAAATGGGAAAAAGAGAAGTTTCTTGAGGCTTCTAGATCATGAGCCTTGTGTCCTCCCTTATCCCTATCATTGTGGGTCAGTTGAGCTTGAGATCCCCCATCATAGGATCTTAGAGGCCACCTCATGCACAAATCTCTCAACCATTCCTATCCATTGAGCATTATAAATATAAGTTCATGTCCATGGTTGAGGGGGAGAACCATAGAGGTATTGTTATGTTGTTGGATTAACCACTTAGCACAAGCCATTTGAGAGCATAGAGAGCAAAGTTGGAGCTTATGGGGATGAACTGTTGGTTTCATGGAGATACATGTCAACATTAAGGCTTAATTGGTTGTAAACTTCTCCATTCATCTTAATGCAAAGCTGATTTCTGTCCCACATTACTGTTGTTTTGATTTCGCATGTACATGTTGTTAGATTCCTTAGTCACTAAAATGGATAAGTATATGATGTTTTGGTAGCTTTGATGTGCTTGTGTGTTTGATCTAGTTGCACGTACATAGGTTCACTATCGAAGCAGCATTTCAGGTGTCTACAACATCCAGGGAGGGTCTTCATCCTTTGTCATTCACTCATTTGTTCTGGATATGAACCATTCAGACCAGAGGAACAGATTTTGTCCGTAGAAGGTGAAATATTCCTGCCTACAAATTTGGTGACTCTGTTGGGGATTAGATATATGTATCAGTTGATCTAATCTTCCTCAGTTCTTCAAATCTTGTTTGAATCCAGGCTCCATCTCCAACTCTCTCCAGTCAGATCTGCTATCTGAATCAATGAATTTTGGTTTGAAACTTCCATATCTATCTAGATCTGAATTATTTTGACCTTTTATGCAGTGCCACCACTTGAACCTAAGTAGAACCATGTTGTGCCACTTCCTGAGTCCTGTTGGCAAGAAGTGGTGCTGGTCCAAAACCGCTTTGTCAAGACCCCTTTAGCATAGTGACAGGTAGGCCTTATTCCAGGACCACTTTTTTCTCTTTTTTTGCAAAAAAATTGAGTTGATTTGCTTTCATCCTTGCACTGTCATGATTATGTGTTAGAATCTGATGCTTGTGGTTTGAAATTTTATGGTTAAAGATTGGTTTGATTGGAAAATTCAAAAGTTAGATTAGGCTTATTGATTGTTCATTCACTTCTGTGCTTGTTGGTTGTGATTGTGAAAGGGCTTCTTGTTTTTTGAAAATATTAGGGTGTTAGTAAGATCTATTTTCAGTTATGTTATATATACTGAAAGAAAAACATTTGATTAGCATCTTGGTTTCATTTTTTGTTGTCATAGAGAACTTCTTTTTCCTCCTTTAAAAAAGAAAATTTTTGACTAAGATTAGGTTATCATCATTGAGCATTAGACATTGGATCTCTGATTGGCCTTACAAGCTTTCAGGATCTTTATGTTCTTTTGTCTCTTATGCATTTAGTACTATCTCATCAAAATAAAAATATGGTAGTTTCAAGTTAGATTTATCTATGTTTTAAGAAAAATTGAAAAATAGAGTGCACATGCATGTAGTGCTTCTTATTTTTATTTTAGGAAAAATGACTCTTCCCCTTCTTGTTGCTTTCAGAAAAGAGAAATCAGTTTGGAAAGTGATGCTTGTCTTTGATTTTGTGTTCAATATTGTTGTTTGGAAATATTTTTGGTTTTTGAAACAAAAGAAAATACTCTCTTTCCCTCCCATAGGTAGGCATACCAAATGGTAAAGTGAAATATTTGCATATGCATATTGCATGGTTTTACTTTTTCTATCAAAACTCCATGCATTCACCTAACCGTCCACTTTAAAATTAACATTAGTTATAGGTTAAAATCTACATAGCAATTTGAGTGATAGTTTAGAGACTTGTTCGGGCATCATTAAGCGTAGGAGCCGTTGTTATTTGTCTGCATTACATACCGGGACTCACACGGTTCTTCTATGTACCGTCTGTATATCAAACGACCTTTCACATACCATTGAGGTATATAGAATGGTACTTCATGCACTCGATTATATATCAGAAGGCCCCTTTTGTATGGTTATGCATTAGATAGCACTACTACCGATTCGAGCTCCCACATACCTTGAGTATATTGGGAGACACCACTAGGATACCTTATCCATCTCAGAAAAGACCTTTGGCCATCTTGCTTCAAGCCATACAATGAAAATAGCATTCGGGGAGATTACTATGCATGTACCCTATAGGTATATCGCAAGTGGCACCTTCTTGATAATCCTGGTGAGAGATCTGACTATCTGAACTCCTCCTATCATTTTAAGTTTGCTTGTTTGACCTATAGATTGAGTAGGGAAAATTTTTTGGTGTGTTTTCTATTTTTTCAGACCCTAGGTTAGATAGGAACTGTAGAAATTGGCTAAGCCAAGATAGTCCAGAAGAGTACAGGGCTGGAAACCCAATTTTATTGCTGTTTTAGGAGAAAATCGAATGGAAGCTATCAACTAAGGAGTTGCTACCACCTCCCAAGTGGGAGATAATGTGGGTGCAGAAAATGGAGGACCATATTCTTCACACTCACCTCCCTTGGTCCAACAACCTTCTAGGGAAATACCTCATTCCATTCTCCCATAGAAGGTCATGTTGATGATACCACTCGTCCGGATTATGGTCCCAATGCTCCATTTTGGCATACATCTATAGGATAGGCCATTGCCTCATTTGACACGTGTTTAAACTTTTCTGAAGAAGTTTCTCTAGATGAAGAATAATGTATACAATACCATGCATCTATTCTCCGTGCACAGGATATTGAGAAGAAAATAGATGATATATTGGGCACACCACCACCATGTTCCGCAGCTATGCCTGTGGGATATCGTTCACTTTCCAATTCTATGAGATCCACTGAACCGATTATAGATCACACTGTGACTCCATACAACCCAAGATAATTTCTAACCCCACCACCTCCTATGTTACATATGTTCCTAATCCTCCCAAGTTTTTCACACCTGGGGCTCAACCTTCAATTCCTATTTCGTCAATACCTTCTAGTACTGGGGGGAAACCCCCAGTACGACCTACGTTATCTGGAACCAGAATTGCACCTAGTCAAGGACAGACCTCTAATATAGAACAATATATAGTTTATGTCCCTCCCACCCATAATAATTTTGTTAATCCCCCATCTAGTTTAGGTCATCCCTTGGGGGCACAACCTGTAACCATTCAATCTTCTGGAGATTATGGTTGTCAAATACCTATGGGAAATATTAATTATCCACCAAATCCTACAGGAATTCCTTATGCCGAAATTACATACCCTAGTAATACTCGTACATCGTGGGTGAAGCCTAACTGGTCTTACATGCCATCTATGGGGGGGATACCGATACATACTGCGGGAGATGTCGGAGGACAACCTCATGGAGGTACTCCCCCTCGGGGGCCTAGTGGCTTTCCTCCTTATGGTCCTAATGGTCCTAGTGGTCCTGGGGGGCCTGGTGGCTTCCCCCCTAATGGCCCTGGAGGGTTTGGTGGCCCTCTTCCTAGTGGTTCCGGAGGCTCTGGAGGTTTACCTCCCAGCGGCCCTGGAGGGTCTCGTGGTCTACCTCCTGGTGGTCCCGGTGGTCCTGGTGGTCCCAATGGTCCTAGTGGTCCTCCTCCCGGAGGCCCTGGTGGTCCTAACGGTCCTGATCCTATAAATCAACCCCCTGTGGGTGGATTTTATGGTATTTATTCATCACAACAACTTGTATATCAGTCTACTTGTGGTCCTACTGGTAATTATATGCCATATAAATATTACCAGTTTGTGAAACCTAACTGTCAGTTAGCTTTCCTAGAAACTTTGGACTTTCCTGACTTGTCCAAGTTGATTAATGAACCCATTCGACACAATCTCTCATGGCCTCCCATTCCGCTAAAGTTACCATCAGACATCCCAAAGTTCGATGGGAAGTAGGGAGATGATCCAAAAAACGATGTCATGACATTCCATTTGTGGTGTTCTTCAAACTCCCTCATGGATGATTCAGTTTGGTTATGACTTTTCCAACGAACTTTAACCGTTACAGTCACGAAGTGGTACATTGAACTTCCACAACATTCGTTTGTGGATTTTGGCTCCTTGGAAACCATGTTTCTTACACACTTTTAGCTCCCTATCTGTTATGAAATGGGTACTGATCTCTTAACTTCTCTATGATAGAACACCTCCACCCACATATCCGATCACATCCATGAGTGGAGAAGGCGAAGAAGGCTTATTAAGGCCAATATTCTAGATCCATTATTAGCTGATTGGTTCACCAAATATTTATTGCCTCCCATTACCCAAGATGTTGATATGGGAATTGCTTTCACTAAAGAGCAGTCTATTAGTCGAACCTAGTATCTAGACTTGGTCTATTCACAGTCTGGAACTCTTTATGACTTGATTTCTCAAGCTCCTCACCCAAACACCGATCTCGCAAAGCCACAAGCATAGGTACCTGTTGATGGGATTGTTGGTTCAATCCAGTCACCATCAGCAGCGAAACCTACCAAGAAAACCTAGACTGCCACCCCTACTCCTTCGACTCCTAAGGTTTCCGTCGAGGTCAATTCTATTGAAAGTACTCAAACCTTGGGTAATAATAAAAAGAAAGGTAAAAATAAGAATAAAAAACTTGGAAACCAATGGTAGAATCTATTACCCACCAACAATGATAATGATAAAGGGAAGAGAAAAGAAAAATATCCACGTCTACTATGCAGATGTGACCATTTCACAAAAGAGTGTCCCTGTCGGGATGAAATCTACCAATTTTTGAAATCAAATCCCACACTCGCAGTACTCACATATCCTTTTCCCTCTCAACAAAAATTAATAAACCACATGTCTAATCAGGGTAACTCTAGTTCGTCAAAGGAAATTCATATGATGTCCTCGGATACAATTAGTCTAGGAACTCATAGTCATAATTATGACAACCTGTAGATAAGAAAGAAGACCATTATTCTTCAAGGAAAGCTCCCTCTACTAGTTCTCCTGAATCCTTGTCTACTATCCCCCTAACCATTAAGAAGCCTACTCTCGACATGATTTTGGGTCCACCCAAGAGTACTTTTTGGAGAGCTGTATTTAACCCTAATGCCCGAGCTGCTCAATTTTACAATGTAGTTGAAGATCTCACTCAGGTACCTTGTGCAATGTCTACCTTAGAAGTACTCCAAAGTTGTCCTATACAATGCGAAAAGCTGTTAACGGCGTTAGGAGATTTAGACCCAGATAATACTAATTTGATTTATTTCATTATTGAGAACTATAAGTCTAGGCTACCTCATAAACTTGCTTTTCAAATCATTACGAAAGTAGTTGGAAATAATGTTTTTAGAACAGTACTAGATGAAGGAGCTTCGACCTCAGTTTTGTCTCTGTCTTGTTGGAAATCTCTCAACTCTCCCGAGCTTGTAACATCACCTATGAATCTGAAGCCTTTGATGGACGAGGTTTCCAACCCCATGGTCTCATATCAGCCCTCGTAGTCGAGCTTGGGGGAAATTTTTTTTCTATTCAGTTAGAAGTGCTAGATGCCTCATTAGATTACAACCTCCTTCTAGGAAGAAATTGGTTTTATGCCATGACTGCTGTCACTTCAATAGTATTACAAACAGTCCAATTTCCACATCTAGGGAGAATTGTTACCATTGACCAGCTTGATTTATGTACGTCGGATGTTACTACCTCTATGACTAATAAAATACCCATGTTAGGAAAGTCCCCTCCTCCTTACCAGTCATTTGGGGTAGGCATGTTGAAGGAATCATCTGTTATGGGGATTTTTCCATCCACCTCCTAATATGGATACCGCGACAGTCCATATGATTGCATCATTTAATTGTGATCCTAAGGGAAAACAAGTTGTTGAGTCCACCTCTTTGAGTTCAGACGAAGCACTGTATGACACCATTCAAACCCTTTTCAATGATCACACTGATGACCTTCATCTAGTGGCTTCAGATCCTTACCATTTACCTGACTAGTTAGAACCATCTGTTCCTATTCTAGATTATCTCTCTGAGACTTTTCCTTCTGACGACACCATTATGGAGATCATGAGTACGGATGAGTCCATTTGGGAGGATCACCATCATAAATCCATGTTCCTCCCCAACACCAGTTTTGTTAACCATGATTATGCACCCCTATTTCCTAATGATATTGTCAATGAACCCCAAAGTCCCATATTTTTGCAAGACAAAAATTCTAAAGGAAACCTTTGCAACATTACTCAGACTAATCTGATTGACATATCAACCAAGCCTGGTATAATCGATCATGTTCATGTCGGGCGGAACTGCTCGGCAGATGAATCTGAAGCATATAAGGCACTTTTCAAAGAATTTCATGATATTTTTTCTTGGTCCTATGAAAAAATCTCGGGGATTGACCCATCCATTGTGGTCCATGAGATTAAAAATTATCGCATGGCCAAGCCTGTCAAGCAAAAACTAAGGCAATTCCATCCACGAAAGGCCGCAGCTATTAAAGTTGAAATAGAGAAACTTCCCAAAGCTGGGTTTATTTATCCCATACCCCTGATAGAATGGGTATCGAATGTTGTCTGTGTCAATAAAAATAAGGGCACCATTAGAGTCTGTATCGAATTTAGGGATTTGATTAAAGCTTGTCCCAAGGACAACTTTCCTACTCCGCACATCAATCAGATTATCGACAACTGTGATGGAAGTGTCATCTTCTCATTTATGGATGGATTCTCTATCTATAATCAGATTGGGATATTACCCATCAACCAGCACAAGACAACATTAATTTTTGCATGGGGAACCTTTGCATATAAGAAGTTACCTTTTGGTTTGAAATATGTTGGAGCCACATTCCAGCGTGCGATGTCCTATGCATTTCATGATATTAAACATATTGTTGAACCGTATCTTGACAATGTCCCTGCTCATTCATAGCGGCGGGAGGACCACCCTGGTCATCTTAGAGACATTTTCTAAGATGTTGTCATTATAATACACGGTTCAATCCACATAAATGTGTTTTCTGCGTTGAGACAAGACATCTGTTAGGGTTTGTGGTCTCTAAGGATGGCATCTAGTTTGACCCCTTGAAAATTGCCACCATTTTATCTCTACTAGCCCCAACTAATCTCCTTGAACTCCAAAGTTTGCAAGGGAAGGAAACATTTCTCCGTCGTTTAGTGTGAGATTTTGGAGAGAAAACGCATGATTATATGTGTCTCCTTAAAAGGGACACCCTGTTCTTTTGGGATGAGCGGGCCCAACCAACCTTTGATAATCTAAAACATGCTCTGAATCATTCACCCATGATTCACCCCCCATATTATTCAAAGTACTTTCTCTTGTATATTGCTACCTTCACTACTACCATTGCTATGGTTTTGGTGCAGGAAAATCCCAACGGTCAGGAGCACATGATTTACTATGCAAGTAAGAATCGTATTGATTCTGAAACCCGATATTCACATGTGGAGAAACTAGCATTGCCCACAGTCATTGTTGTACAAAAATTTCATCACTAGATTTTGCTGTGCACAACCACGGTATTGGCAGACCAGAACCATATGTATTACATCCTAACTCGTCAGGTGCTCGGGGGCAAGTACTCCTGATGGATAATCATACTACAAGATTTTGATCTAGAATTCACCAAAGCCACATCAAAGAAATCCCTCGTCTTTGCTGAGCTCATGTGTGATCTTCCCTATGCTTCAACGGAATTTGGGCCCAGTGATTCATTTCGGATGAATTCCTGTTCTTGATTAGCACTACTGATCCATGGTATGGAGATTTGCTTATTTATCTCCAAACACAATGATTTCAGTCGTATTTATCCCGTGATGATCCCCGCCGTATCTATCACCATGAAAAATACTACCTCATCCTAAATGATACCTTGTATAGACATGGGATTGATTCTATTCTCCGACGATGCCTCACCCATGAGGAGGCTGAACAAGTGTTGAATGATTTCCACTTTGGAGCATGTGGCGGTCATTTATCTGGGATGGCTATAGCCCAAAAAATCCTTCACGTTGGCTATCTATGGCCTTCAGTCTTCAAAGACTGTCATGAGACTGTTAATAAATGCCCACCTCGTCAACATTTTTATCCTAAAAAGCACACTCATCCTACTTCGCTACACCCCGTCATTGTCGTTGGCCCATTTACAAATGGGGGATTGATTTTATGCATTGTAATCCTACCTCAACCGAGGGGCATGGTTACATCATCGTAGCTATTGACCATTTTACAAAATCGGTTGAGTCCATGCCTACATATGCAGATGATGGTAAGACTACTGCTCTCTTTCTGTTCAATCATATCATAGCTAGATTTGGAGTCCCGCAGTCCATTGTTACTGATCATGGATCACATGTTCATAATCAAATGATGGAAGAACCGAGTGCCAAGCTAGGTTTTCGCCATGAAAACTCTACGTCATATTATCCACAAGATAACAGTCAGGTAGAGGCCATTAACAAAGTTTTGAAAACTATGCCTTGTCAGATGGTTGGAGATGATAAATCCAAGTGGCACCACATGCTATTCTCCGCTCTTTGGGCTTTGTTGGGGTGCGCACCTTAACGGTCCTTAACTTTGGTAACTCCACGGTTTTTGTGGGAACTTGTAAGAGGAGTTACGACTCAAAATAGTCTTAGGGGTGTCGGGGTTAAGGCAAAGCCCTCTTTTTGTAATCAACCCATGGTTTAAGTCCAGGGTTTAGGGTTCGGGGTGCCCATGGTTTCTACCCATGGTTTTGTAATAAGTGCACTGTACATTAGAGGAAATTTGGGGTCTAAAATGGGCCTTATAAGAAAACGTGCCAAAATAAGTTTTTGTGAGTTGGAATTCAAGAACCAATAGAATTTCAATAAAATAAGTCAACCATAATGGTTGAATTGACATATTTGTCATTAAAAAAAACTACTTTTTTTGTTCGTATTTTCGTCATATCTCCTTTTGTTTTTACTCAAATTTCGATCGGGAGAGCTAGTTGGATGCAGAATTTGATTCCGCATCCAACGAGTACCCACACTGCATACTTTTGATAGACGCTGCTATCCCAAAAACAAGAAATACCTGAAAAAACGTGATGATGATGTCATCATCACATTTTTTCAGGTATTTCTTGTTTTTGGGGTAGAGGGGTCCGTCAAAAGTATGCAGTGTGGGTACTCTTTGGATTTGGAATCAAATTCCACATCCAACGAGCTCTCTTGATCGAAATTTGAGTAAAAAAACAAGGAGATATGTCAAAGATACGAACACAAAAAGTAGTTTTTTTCTTTATTCCTCCAAAATTAATCAATATTATTTCATTATTTTAACTATTATTTTATTATTTTAACTATTATTTTATTATTTTCCTTAGGAGGCCCATTTTAGACCCCAAAATTCCTCCAATGATAAATAAGCACTCTTGTAAAGAAGACAGTGTAGGCTTTTTGATGTAATATGAATTGATGCGAAGCTAAGGCTTGTTTGTAAGAAAGGTTAAGTCCCAACTGTGTGTGTGGATGACCTCTACAGCTGTGTTTGCAGAGGGTTTTTGGGTGATTAAGAAGATCTGCAACTATGTGCGCAGATTAGAACTGTGGTTTTTTTGTAAAGAGTTGAATAAAACACAGTTCTGTGGACGTAACCCCTACACTGGGGGTGAACCATGTTATATCTTGTGTTGTGGTTCTTTTGTGTTGTTTCTGTTATGTGTTTATGCATTGATAAGTAAATATCTGATAAGTAAGATCACTGCTAAATAATAACTTTGCTGTGAATTCCCAATTAAGGGTTAAGAAAGTAACTGATTGTTTATCTAATTGCGAAGTTATATAAGTATCGTCGAAGCTCTGTATTGTATGATTATAATCTATTAAAGGCTAAAGGTACAGTAATATCCCTCTTCTGCTTGTAGAAACCTGGTTCTGCGGCACCCCATAGTTGTTCCAGGTGAGACTGCAACCTATTCACAGGTTCTTACTGAAAGGGCCAACACTGTGGGTCTTTTGTTGGTGCGAAGTTAATGGTATAAAACCCGGGTCTGCCCTATAGCCCAACAAATTGGTTCTATTGCAAGTTGAAATCAGTGTCTGCTCAAGAGGGGTTTATGTCGTACCTATAGGGCTATGTTTTGGAGGCCCTCTATGAAAGAAATCAGTGATTGGATTGAAAAGACTTATATAAAATTTACTGAGCAAGAGAACAAAGATCCGCGTCGCAGTTCAGACGACTTTTTACAAAGGTACATTTTCTCTGATGTTTATGAAATTTTCTTTGGTACTATCCACATAGAATTACACCAGTGGTTATCCAAGTTGACAGAGAGAAGGACGAACTTCCAAGAAGGTCAGTTTCCTGATTGGACCCCTGCAAGAATTCATATATTGAAAAGGGTTAACAACGAGATATCCCGAGCTGTTGATTTCTGGACAACGCGAACCCTTGAAGCATTTGTGATGGATTTCACCATTGACACAAGTACATCCTTCAGCGAAGCCGAATGACAGTTTTTCAAAGGACTGAGGGGTAAGTATTTGAATTCATTTAGTTTGAGAATTAAAATGCTATTGGCTGAAAATGGTATATTGCTTATTGAATCAGACTATTAGATTTAGTATTACTAACCTATGTTTGCAAGTGAAAGTACCTTAGATGAGCAAAGTGGTTTGCTGTGAAGTGGCAAAAGGTAGAAGAGAAATTTTGAGTCCTATACCCTAGGTCAGAATAGCGAGTCTACCCCCGTTAGTCCAGCCGCCTTAGAACCTGAAGAAAACCCTTCTGTTGGAAACCCTTCGGTAACCCCGCAGCACAGACCTATTATCCCTGAGAACCCGTCGCAGTCTGAAAGTAACCCTAGCCTGAGTATTCCTATCATAGGTCAGTATACCCCAGTAAGTTCTCCCCCGCCTGCTACCAGTCCCCCTCCAACCCCCCCTAGATCTACGATGGCCCACATGAATGATGACATTAAGCTCCCTATTTTCAAAGGAACTGGATCAGACGATCTAGAACAGTTCTGGTTCTTATGTGAAGCAGTGTGGACTGCTAAGAACATTATGGATCAAGATACAAGAAGAGCGCAGTTGGTTACTTCCTTTAGAGAACGTTCTTTGACCTGGTTCATGAAGTTTTCCAGTACTCAGAACCATGTCTTAGCAGATATAAAAGCAGCAATGATAAAGGAATTTAAGAAGCCGAAATCAGAGTCGCAGTGTATCACTGAACTAAAGGAAATTCAGCAGAGGAGAGGAGAATCAGTGTGGGACTATGATCAAAGGTTCAAAGTTCTGCTAGATCAAGTCAGTTTCACTATTGGACCAGCGCAGCATAAGGAATGGTTCATTGCAGCTTTGTTACCACATATCAGGACTCCACTCATGCAACAGAAGGTTGCTGATCAGCAAGAATCTTTGGAAATCGCTATGAAGCTTGAAACAGCCCTTGTCGAAGATAATTCTGGTATCACCCAAACACAAGCGTAGTTGGCAACAATGGATTTGGAGCTTTGTGACATGAAGAAAGGAAAAGCTGTTCGAGAAGAGGTTTGGTGTACACGATGTGGGACAGAGGGTCACGACAAGGAACAGTGTCCTACGGTAAGAAATTACCTGAATTCTGGTGTGCCAAACCCATTCAACCCTAGTGTTCTATATTGTGAGATCTGTAGGACAACCGACCAGCATCGACCTGAAGACTGCTATCTACTGCAAAGGTATGTGCAAGTCCCTAAGAACCCTTATTGCAAGTTCTGTAAGTCAGTTGGACACAACGGAGATGAGTGTCGCAGCTTTGACCTCATGATAGAATGAACTTATGATGCTTATCTGGTACAAAATGATGGGCAAGGAAATGATGGATATGGTTACCATGGTAGTACATCGGGTCATAGAAATTTTGGAGGTCGTGGTCGTGGTGGTATGGCTGGAAGAGGATGAGGCCAGGTTGTGTGCTATAACTATAACCAGGCAGGGCATCTAGCTAGAGATTGTCAGAACCCAACTACGACATGTCGATATTGTAGAGCTGTCGACCATGTGATTGAGCAATTCCCGCAGCTGATAGCCAAGATTCAGGAAAGAAATAGTGCCCCTACTCAGAATATTCAGTTGATTGCTGTGGAGCAATGACCTGTCCTAGCCATTAATGTTTTTACCAGAAGTGGAGCTACGATGGAAGTGCAGAACAAGGGGAAACAACCTGAGGAGGCTTGGGTTCATAAGGTCCCAGAGAAAATCCCAACATTTTATGTCGAAAGAGAAAAATAGACATTTATGGAAGCCAAGAGAGACTTTGCTGACCCCAGCACATCGGTAGCACCTGTGCAACAACCTCAGCAGCAGTCGCAGCCACAAGAAGCCTCGACGGATAAAGCAAGTACACTTTCCTCCTTTTTACAGAGTTGTATGAAGCTATTAAGGAATCATAATGCTTTAAATGAGTTGCAGAAAGTTATTGCTTCTTGCGAACCTCAGCGAAGTTGTCATAAGGACAAAACTATTAATAGAGTCAGAAGAACTGGTAGGGAAATGAGATTGAATGCTTAGATAGGAGAGTATGACATGACTGATGTCATCTTGGACCTAGGATCAGAAGTAAATGTATTAAATAAGCAGACATGGGAACAAATGGGAAAACCTACTATGGAATGGTCCCCTATACAATTGAGATTAGCCAATCAGCAAAAGATTGTGCCCCTAGGAAGATTCCCTTGGGCCCCAGTAGATATTGATGGAGTCAGTACCTTAGGAGACTTTGAGGTCATTGAGATAATTGATGACAGCAACCCCTATTCAGCCTTGCTAGGTATTGAATGGGCACTAGATAATGATGCAGTCATTAACCTTAAGAAGAGACAAATGACCTTTGAAGGGAAAGGTTTGAGAGTCATAGTCCCATTGGACCCTTCTCAAGGAGAAAGGTACACAGAACCTCTCCGAGATGAAGATCAGGATGTTCTGGACCATATCTACAACATCACAGTGAAGGAAGAATATTATGTTGATCCTACTGCTGAAGGTATCATGGATTGGCAGTGTGACAGCTCCTGCATGACGGATTCATGACGGCCTAGAGAATTGGAAGAACAGACTGTATGAGCTACATGGACATCGATTTGCAAGTATTACCAAGTCTCTTAGATGGCCTAGCTCATAGACAAGAGCCTTACCTATTTTTGATGGTTCGACAGACCCATAAGAGTTTATTGTGCAATTCTCAGCGCAGGTACTAGACTCACAGAAAATGGAGACTTTAGATTCATTATTCAGAGCCACAGCATCTCGATGGTGGAATGGTCACAAAAGGTACAGTAATAGTTGGGAAGTTTGTCAATAGTACCTTTGCCTGAGATCCATGGATCGACCTCAGGAGGTGCAAAGCAGGTTTAATGGTAAGACTAGTCCTCAGAAACATTTGGAGCACTACTACAAAGCATGGAAACATGTAATTCATGAAGAATGGGTATATCGGTTTGTGCACACTATGGAACCTATAGAAAAGAACTAGTATGCAGAGGTCGAGCTTCTCCATGGTACTAATACTAAGCTGATTGGAAGGAACAAGAAGCTAATGCCATAGAATGCTATAACCTCGCAATTGATGAGGATGATGATCCACGTAACATTAACATCCCTGAGTCAGAAGGACACTGCGAAGTACATGGACTGGCAATTGAAGCACCTGAAGTGACTCAGCCCCTAAAGACATGGACCGTAAACATAGGGTCAGAAGAAAACCCTCAGTATGCTACCATTGGATATTATTGGGATGACGAAATGGTGAACAAAGTGACCCAACTTCTCCATGAGTATCAGGATCTATTTCCAACGAAGTTCTCAGAAATAAAAGGAATTATTGAAGCTGTGGAAGACATTCTGTCGTGGGTAAAAGATTGAATCTCTATCGAAGTTAGTGTAAGGAAGTGTTGAATGTCCTTATTGTGGCGCAGCCAGAGCTACTGGCTGTGCCGAAGAAGGAAAGATGTGTTGTAGCTTAAAATCCGACCGTTGTAAGAAATCAAATTTGACGGCACCGGTACATTCACTATATTAACTGCTTGTATTAATGAGATCCTGGGAAATCTACCGCCGTTTGGACAAGATCTCTGTCATATTTGGTGTCTTCAATGCATAGTTAGGGTAGATCAGATCGATTGATTCTATAAGAAGACACCCAGGGATGCGGAAGTTGCATTATGCATTTACTTGTGCTTTCTAATTGAGCCCATGACCACTGAGCGTGAGCTTCAGGATTTAGTGAGAGAGTTTGAACAAGGGGGTCTACAGCACCTTTTCAGTCGCCCACCTCCCCCTACACTACACGAAGAAACTTCCCCAGCACCGCCTCAACCAATGCAGACACGATCTATTAGGAATAAATTTAAACCTGAAGTTCGTTCTAAGTGGAACAAAGACAGACACAAGCAAACAAGGGAAACAACGGAGGACCCTGAGATGAATGCGTCAGGTTTAGTAGAGATCCCATTGGAAGGGGATGAGAACATTGCACCGCAGCATCCACCATATCTGCCGCCAATTTGACCAGGAGTTCAGCTACCTCGGTGGACAAAGAAGTTCACATTATGCACCCCGTCGCTGCCACCAGGCGTGCAGCTGGTCGAAACCATGACAGGGAAAGTAGACCACCTCAAGTATGCCGACCACGATACAAATGATCAGGAGAAATTTCCATAGTTCACACCTGGGACATATTTACACTCTGTCTACTATTCGAAGACTAGAGTGACATTAATAGAAGTGAAACAGTGGGCTACTGGCTTGGACAAAGCCGATTTGTTGAAGATGCTCAATGTTCCCCACTTCAGTCGTAGTACATAGGTGACCATGGTGGTCAAGCAGTTATTGATGTTGGTGCATGATGGGTACCTATGGATCGAAAACCAAAAAATTTCCATCAATGGAGAACTCATTAACCGGATTATGGGTCTGCCGTAGGAAGGGCCTGACCCTAGTATTGAGTTTCTGGGAAAACATAAAAACACGAAGCTAGCACACAGCATGAAGGAACGCTTCGGGCTCACAAAAGGGAAGCGAGGGTATCAAACCTCGGCCATCCAGAACCAAAACATTCGCTTCACCGTAGAGCTCTTAGCATGCAAGATCATGTGGAAGTGCAGACCAAATGAAGTACCTGCCCCTATTGTCAGTATTGCTTCCAACTGTGCGGAAGGCTACAGCTACAATTGGGCAGCATACATTGCTAAGGAACTCCTTGAAGATGCCCATGATGCATAGGAGAAAGGTAGACCCTTTCACTATTCATGGCTGATAGTGCTTATTGCATTGGTCGGGTGGAAAGAACCTACGAAGGCGCAGTTTATTGATGTGCCTCCAAGCATGCCTGATGCAGCAAGGTACGCATCTCTCTGGATGTCGCAAGACAAAGCATCCCAGCAGATGAAAAACACTGTGTTCGCCTTTTACGCCATGAGCATATCCTATGAGATCTTACAAACCTTGTGGCTTAGTAATGATATATTTTCTCAATATGATGGAGTGGACAACTTCAGAGCCGACATGCACAATGTCTTTATCGAAGCCCGCACAGATAAGAAACATGCATACTGGAAGTTGCCATACGTAGTGACCAAGGAAGACATCCTCGCAGTAGTTCAACAATGGCCAGTTGAATGGCTCAAGGATGCAAGGACAAAGCCAAACATTCCAGTCCCCCCAGTCACCAATGTGGGCACAAGTCCTAGTCAGACGCAGCAGCAAGACCCACTAGAGGACAATACAGAATAAAGTGAGTCGTAGTAGAGTGAAGGTGACCAGGGTGGAGATAGCGGAGCTGATGAAGAAGATGAAGAATCAGTCAAAACCATCTCAGACCTTAACTGGATCGACAAGCGCAAGTCTCCAGAAGTAGCAGAAGTGACCAAGCCCCAATCTAGGAAGAAAGTAAAGGAATCAAAAGACAAACACATCGATGAAGAGGCCGCCCTAACAAGTGAGGAGCTTGATCAGGCTCTGTCGAAGTCCACAACAGTTCTCACCAAAAAATGGTCAAAGTTTGCAGCTACGCACCTTAATGCAATTACCGGCATAGCTCGGGGAATCTTAGAGCTCAGGGAACTCGTAGAAAAATCAGTGACTAGCGCTGCAGCAAGCAGTGCCCCAACAAACGCGCAGCCAGATACAAGGGAATGGTTGGCCAAAAAAAACAAAGGACAAGTGTCAAGCGCAGCTCTCTTAATAACCGACACAGCATCTCTCTCACAGATGAGCATGATAGTGGGTATAGACTACACCAAGATGTCTATGACAGAGCTGCATCTTTGTCAGTTGGCCATCATGAAGGAGATTCAAGCACGAGACAATTACTCACATGCACAGCTACAAAAGGAGACAGAGCAGAGTGAGCACCTTACAGCATAGCTGTAGGAAGCATATCAGAGGAAGAATGCAGCAGAAAGTAAACAGGCCACACTAGCGTGAGTAGTGGATGAGGCATGTCGAAGTCTCCTCGACTTCGACATATAGGCTGAAGAATAACTAGAGCGAAGGGTACTCAAGTTTAAAGACTATGCACTACAGTCAAAGAACTGGGTAGAGAAACTGAAAGCAGAACATGAGGCCCAAATTACGGAGCTTCAACTTTGCATCAAACTAGAAAGTCCCCTAGAGGTGAGGGAGTAGCGTCGCAGGGACATTCAAGCTTCAGCAACAAAAATATCTGACCTTGTGAGCAGTGCAGCAAAGCTGCTAGAGGATGGTGTCGAGGCCTGGACAACCTTACAGGAAAATCCTGAATTCAAAGAGCTACAAGAAGTAGTCAAGCAGCGACAGATAGAGATGGATGTAGTAAAGGAATAAATTAAGACTCTGCCTCCTATGCAGAAAATGCTCAAGGTAAAAAAAAGCAATGAACTCCAACAGGAAATCGAGTCATGTAGAGAGAAAGCAACACTGTTGGAAAATTCTATGTATCCTGTTATCAATGAATCCTTGGAGTTGAGCACTGCTGTGGACAACCAGCTCAAAGTTCTGAAGGACTATGATGCATTTGCATAAGAAAAAGCTAGCGAAGCATCAGCAGTAGCACTACAGGAGTTAGTCAAGAAGGAGCAGGTAGCCGATGATATTATGCGTGGCATAAACAAGAAATTTACCATATTTGCCAACAAGGTTCATCCACCAGAAGAGCAGCAGAGTGTCCTGGAATGGGACACTAGTGAGTCTTAGGGGCCTATTGGGGCGTGCACCTTAACGCTCCTTAACTTTGGTAACTCCGCGGTTTTTGTGGGAACTTGTAAGCGGAGTTACAACTCAAAATAGTCTTAGGGGTGTCGAGGTTAAGTCAAAGCCCTCTTTTTGTAATAAACCCATGGTTTAAGTCCAGGGTTTAGGGTTCTAGGTGCCCATGGTTTTAACCCATGGTTTTGTAATAAGTGCACTGTATAAATAAGCACTCTTGTAAAGAAGTCAGTTTAGGATTTTTGATGTAAGATGAATTGATGCAAAGCTAAGGCTTGTTTGTAAGAAAGGTTAAGTCCCAGCTGTGTGCATGGACAACCTCTGCAGCTGTGTGTGCAGAGGGTTTTTGGGTGATTAAGAATATCTGCAGCTGTGTGCATAGAGGCCTGCAGCTGTGTGCGCGGCTTTGAGGACTTGAAGGGATCTACAGCTGAGTGCGCAGATCAGAACTGTGGTTTTTTTGTAAAGATTTGAATACAACACAGTTCTGTGGATGTAACCCCTACACTGGGGGTGAACCACATTATATGTTATGTTGTGGTTCTTTTGTGTTGTTTCTGTTATGTCTTTATGCATTGATAAGTAAATATCTAATAAGTAAGATCACTGCTAAATAATAACTTCGCTGTGAATTCTCAGTTAAGGGTTAAGCGAGTAACTGATTGTTTATCTAATTGTGAAGTTATATAAATATTGTTGAAGCTCTGTATTGTGTGATTATAATTTGTTAAAGGCTAAAGGTACAGTAATATCCCTCTTTTGCTTGCAAAAACCTGGTTCTGTGGCACCCCATAGCTGTTTCGGGTGAGACTGCAACCTTTTTGCAGGTTGTTGCCGAAAGGGCCAACACTGTGGGTCTCTTGTTGGTGTGAATTTAATGGTATAAAACCCGGGTGTTCCCTATATCCCAACAGGCTTATAGGACTTCGGTGAAAACAGCTACTCGTTTCACGCCATTCCATCTTGTCTATGGAATTGAAGCTATCTTACCGATTCAATGTCCGATTCCATCTTTACAACTTGCCGTCGAACTTCTCCCAGACACTTCCATAGAGGAAGAAATATTTTTGTACCTGAATAACCTTAACAAGACTTGGAGAGATGCCGCCTTGGCTAATGAGGCACATAAGAAATATGTCAAGGCCTAATATGATAAATCTATCCAACCTCGTGCCTTTAACGAGGGTGACCTAGTTTTGACTTACAATGAGAGATATGACAAACTAGGAAAAGGAAAGCTTGAGTCCATGTGGTACGGTCCTTTTGTCATTTCTAAAGTTTTAGAGAAAGGGGCCTATGAGCTCATTTACTATGATGGAATCCCTTTAGGGAAACCTTGCAATGGGTTGTACT